>JAVLSZ010000149.1:225000-250000 GCA_032313775.1 Urocyon cinereoargenteus
AACCCGTACCCTAACCCTAAACCTAACCCCTAACCCTAACCCTAACCCTAAACCTAATCTACACTAACCCCTCACCCGTACCCTAACCCTAACCCTAACCCGTACCCTAACCCGTACCCTAACCCTAACCTGTACCCTAACCTTAACCCGTACCCTAATCCTAACCCTAACCCTAACCCGTACCCTAACCCTAACCCTTTCCTAACCCTAACCCTAACCCTAACCCTAACCCGTACCCTAACCCTAACCCGTACCCTAACCCGTACCCTAACCCTAACCCTTTCCTAACCCTAACCCTAACCCTAACCCTAACCCGTATCCTAACCCGTAACCTAACCCTAACCCGTACCCTAACCCTAACCCTAACCCCTAAACCTAACCCTAACCCGTACCCTAACCCTAACCCGTATCCTAACCCTAACCCATACCCTAACCCTAACCCTAACCCCTAACCCCTAACCCTAACCCTAACCCGTACCCTAACCCTAACCCTAACCCTTACCCTAACCCTAACCCTAACCCTAACCCTAACCCGTACCCTAACCCTAACCCTAACCCTAACACTAAACCTAACCCGTACCCTAACCCTAACCCTAACCATAAACCTAACCCGTACCCTTACCCTAACCCTAACCCTAACCCTAACCCGTACCCTAACCCTAAACCTTTCCTAACCCTAACCCTAACCCTAACCAGTACCCTAACCCTAACTCGTACCCTAACCCGTACCCTAAACCTAACCCTTTCCTAACCCTAACCCTAACCCTAACCCTAACTCGTACCCTAACCCGTAACTAACCCTAACCCGTACCCTAACCCTAACCCTAACCCTAACCCCTAACCCTAACCCTAACCCGTACCCTAATCCTTATCCTTTACTAACCCTAACCCTAACCCTAACCCGTATCCTAAACCGTACCCTAACGCTAACCCGTACCCTAACCCTAACCCTAACCCGAACCCCTAAACCTAACCCTAACCCGTACCCTAAACCTAACCCTAACCCATACCCTAACCCTAACCCGTACCCTAACCCTAACCCTAACCCCTAACCCCTAACCCTAACCCTAACCCTAACCCGTACCCTAACCCTAACCCTAAGCCTAACCCTAACCCGTACTTTAAACCTAACACTAAGCCTAACCCTAACCCGAACCTGTACCCTAACCCTAACCCTAACCCTAACCCATACCCTAACCCTAACCCCTAACCCTAACCCTAACCCGTACCCTAAACCTAACCCTAACCCTAACCCGTACCCTAAACCTAACCCTAACCCTAATCCGTACCCTAACCCTAACCGTAACCAGTACCCTAACCCTAACCCTAACCCGTACCCTAACTCTAACCCGTAACCTAACCCTAACCCTAACCCTAACCCGTACCCTAACCCTAACCCTAACCAGTACCCTAAACCTAACACTAACCCGTACCCTATCTCTAACCCATACCCTAACCCTAACCCTAACCGGAACCCTAACCCGTACCCTCAGCCTAAACCTAACCCTAACCCTAACCCAAACCCTAACACGTACCCTATCCCTAACCCTAACCCTAAACCTAACCCTTAACCTAACCCGTACCCTAAACCTAACCCTAACCCTAATCCTAACCCTAACCCTAACACTAATCCGTACCCTAACCCTAACCCTAACCCGTACCCTAAACCTAACACTAACCCTAATCCTAATCCTAACCCTAACACTAACCCGTACCCTAACCCTACCCTAACACTAACTCTAACCCTAACCCGTACCCTAACCCTAAACCTAACCCTAACCCTAACCCGTAACCTAACCCTAACCCTAACCCTAACCCTAACCCGTCCCCTAACCCGTATCCTAACCCTAACCCTAACCCTAACCCTAAACCTACCCGTTCCCTAACCCTAAGCCTAACCCTTAACCTAACGCGTACCCTAACCCTAACCCTAACCCTAATCCTAGCCCTAACCCTAACACTAACCCGTACCCTAAACCTAACCCTAACCCTAACACTTAACCCTAACCCGTACCCTAAACCTAACCCTAAACCTAATTCTAACCCTAACCTGAACACTAACCCGTACCCTAACCCTAACCCTAACCCTAACATTAACCCTAACCCGTACCCTAACCTAACACTAACCCTAACCCTAACCCTAACCCGTACCCTAACCCGTATCCTAACCCTAACCCTAACCCTAACCCGTACCCTAACCCTAACCCTAACCCTAAACCTAACCAGTACCCTAAACCTAACCCTAACCCTAATCCTAACCCTAACCCTAACACTAACCCGTACCCTAACCCTAACCCTAACCCTAACCAGTACCCTAAACCTAACCCTAACCCTAAACCTAACCCGTACCCTAACCCGTTTCCTAACCCTAACCCTAACCCTAACCCGTACCCTAACCCTAACCCGTACCCTAACACTAACCCTAACCATAACCCGTACCCTAACCCTAACCCTAATCCTAACCCTAACCCTAACCCGTACCCTAAACCTAACCCTAACCCTAACCCTAACCAGTACCCTAACCCTAACCCACACCCTAACCCTAACCCTAACCCGTACCCTAACCCGTACCTTAACCTAACCGGTACCCTAACCCTAACCCGTACCCTAACCCTCACCCTAACCCTTTCCTAACCCTAACCCTAACCCTAACCCGTACCCTAACCCTAACCCGTACCCTAACCCGTCCCCTAACCCTAACCCGTACCCTAACCCTAACCCTAACCCTAACCCTAACCCGTACCCTAACCCTAACCCTAAACCTAACACTAACCCGTACACTAAACCTAACCCGTACCCTAACCCTAACCCTAACCCTAACCCTAACCCATACCCTAACCCTAACCCTAACCCTAACCCTTTCCTAACCCTAACCTAAACCTAACCCTAACCCTAACCCGTAACCTAACCCTAACCCGTACCCTAACCCTACCCCTAACCCTCACCCTAACCCGTACCCTAACCCTAAACCGTACCCTAAACCTAACCCTAACCCTAACCCGTACCCTAACCCTAATCCTTTCCTAACCCTAACCCTAACCCTAACCCGTATCCTAACCCGTACCCTAACCCTAACCCGTACCCTAACCCTAACACTAACCCCTAACCCTAACCCTAACCCGTACCCTAAACCTAACCCTAACCCGTACCCTTAACCTAACCCGTAACCTAACCCTAACCCTAACCCCTAAACCCTAAACCTAACCCTAACCCGTACCCTAACCATAACCCTAACCCGTACCCTAACCCTAAGCCTAACCCTAACCCTAACCCGTACCCTAACCCTAACCCTAACCCTAACCCGAACCCTAACCCATACCCTAAACCTAACCCTAACCCGTACCCTAACCCTAACCCGTACCCTAACCCTAACCCTAACCCTAACGCTAACCCTAACCCGTACCCTACCCATAACCCTAACCCTAACCCTAACCCGTACATTAACCCTAACCCTAACCCTAACCCATACCCTAACCCTAAACCTAACCAGTACCCTAACCCTAAACCTAACCCTAACCCTAACCCTAACCCTAACCCGTACCCTAAAACTAACCCTAACCCTAACCCGTAACCTAACCCTAAACCTAACACTAACCCTAAGCCTCACCTTAACCCTAACCCCTAAACCTAACCCTAACCCGTTCCCTAACCCTAACTCTAAACCTAAACTGTACCCTAACCCTAACCCTAACCCGTACCCTAACTCTAACCCTAACCCGTACCCTAACCCTAACCCTAACCCGTACCCTAACCCTAACCCGTACCCTAACCCTAACCCTAAACCTAACCCGTACCCTAACCCTAAACCGTACCCTAAACCTAACCCTAACCCGTACCCTAACCCGTCCCCTAACCCTAAACCGTACCCTAAACCTAACCCGTACACTAACCCTAACCCTAACGCTAACCCTAACCCGTACCCTAACCCTAAACCTAACCCCTAACCCTAACCCTAACCCTAAACCTAATCTACCCTAACCCCTAACACGTACCCTAACCCTAACCCTAACCTGTACCCTAACCCGTACCCTAACCCTAACCTGTACCCTAACCCTAACCCGTACCCTAACCCTAACCCTAACCCTAACCCGTACCCTAACCCTAACCCTTTCCTATCCCTAACCCTAACCCTAACCCGTACCCTAACCCTAACCCGTACCCTAACCCGTACCCTAACCCTAACCCTTTACTAACCCTACCCCTAACCCTAACCCTAACCCCTAACCCTAACCCTAACCCTAATCCGTACCCTAACCCGTATGCTAACCCTAAGCCATACACTAACCCTAACCCTAACACCTAACCCCTAACCCTAACCCTAACCCGTACCCTAACCCTAACCCTAAACCTTACCCTAACCCTAACCCTAACCCTAACCGTACCCTAACCCTAAACCTAACCCTAACCCTAACCCGTACCCTAACCCTAACCCTAACCCTAACCCGTACCCTAACCCTAACCCTAACCCTAAACCTAACCCGTACCCTAACCCGTTTCCTAACCCTAACCCTAAACCTAACCCGTACCCAAACCTAACCCGTACCCTAACCCTAAACCGTACCCTAACACTAACCCTAACCATAACCCGTACCCTAACCCTAACCCTAACCCTAACCCGTACCCTAACCCTAACCCTAAGCCTAACCCTAACCAGTACCCTAACCCTAACCCACACCCTAACCCTAACCCTAACCCGTACTCTTACCCTAACCCTAACCCTAACCCTAATCCGTACCCTAGCCCGTACCCTCACCCGTACCCTAACCCTAACGCTAACCCTAAACCTAACCCGTACCCTAACCCTAACACTAAACCTAACACTAACCCTAACCCGTACCCTAACCCTAACCCAAACCCTAACCCCTAACCCCTAACCCTAACCGTTACCCTAACCCGTAACTTAACCCTAACACTAAACCTAACCCTAACCCTAACCCGTACCCTAACCCTAACCCTAACCCTAACCCTAACCCTAAACATAACCCTAACCCGTACCCTAACCCTAACCCGTACCCTAACCCAGACCTTAACCCTAACCCTAACCCGTACTCTTACCCGTACCCTAACCCTAAGCCGTACCTAACCCTAACACTAACCCGTACCCTAACACTAAATCTAAACCTATACCTAACCCTAAACCTAACACTAAAACGTACCCTAACCCTAACCCTAACCCGTACCCTAACCCGTACCCTAACCCTAACCCGTACCCTAACCCTAACCCTAACCCTAACCCTAACCCGTACCCTAAACCTAACCCTAACCCTAACTCTGAACCCTAACCCGTACCCTAAACCTAACCCTAACCCTAATCCTAACCCTAACCCTAACACTAACCCGTACCCTAACCCTAACCCTAACCCATACCCTAACCCTAACCCTAACCCGTACCCTAACACTAACCACACCCTAACCCTAACCCGAAACCGTACCCTAACCCGTACCCTAACCTAACCCGTACCATAAACTTAACCCGTACCCTAACCCGTATCCTAACCCTAACCCTAACCCTAACCTGTACCCTAACCCGTATCCTAACCCTAACCCTAACCCTAACCCTAAACCTAACCCGTACCCTAACCCGTATCCTAACCCTAACCCTAACCCTAACCCGTACCCTAACCCTAACCCTAACACTAACCCTAACCCGTACCCTAAACCTAACCCTAACCCTAATCCTAACCCTAACCCTAACACTAAACCGTAACCTAACCCTAACCCTAACCCTAACCCTAACCTGTACCCTAACCCTAACCCTAACCCTAAACCTGACCCGTACCCTAACCCGTATCCTAAACCTAACCCTAACCCTAACACGTACCCTAACCCTAACCCGTACCCTAAACCTAAACCGTACACTAACACTAACCCTAACCCGTACCCTAACCCTAACACTAACCCTAACCCTAACCCTAACACGTACCCTAACCCGTACCCTATCTCTAACCCTAACCCCTAACCCTAACCCTAACCCTAACCCTAATCTAAACCTAACCCCTAAACCGTACCCTAACCCTAACCCTAACCCTAACAATAACCCTAACCCTTAACCCTAACCATAACCCCTAACCCTAACCCTAACCCTAACCCTAACCCGTACCCTAACCCTAACCCTAACCATATCCCTTACCCCTAAACCTAACCCTAACCCTAACCCTAACCATAACCCGTACCCTAACCCTAACTCTAAGCCTAAACCTAACCCTAAACCGTACCCTAACCATTACCCTAAACCTAACCCCTAACCCTAACCCTTACCCTAACCCGTACCCTAACCCGTAACCCAACCCTAACCTGTACCCTAACCCTAGACCGTACCCTAACCCTAACCATAACCCTAACCCGTACGCTAACCCTAACCCTCACCCTAACGTTAATCCTAACCCGTACCCTAACCCTAACCCGTACCCTAAGCCTAACCCTAACCCTAACCCTAAACCTAACCCCTAACCCTAACCCTAACCCGTACCCTAACCCTAAACCTAATCCGTCCCCTTACCCTAACCCGTACCCTAAACCTAACCCTAACCCTAACCCTAACCCATACCCTAAACCTAACCCGTACCCTAACCCTAACCCTAACCCTAACCCCTAACCCTAACCCTAACCCGTACTCTAAGTCTAATCCTAACGCGTACCCTAACCCTAACTGGTACCCTAACCCTAACCCTTGCCCTAACCCTAACCCTAACCCTAACCCGTACCCTAACCCGTACCCTAACCCTAACCCGTACCCTAACCCTAACCCGTACCCTAACCCTTACCCTAACCCTAACCCTAACCCGTACCCTAAACCTAACCCGTACCCTAAACCGTACCCTAACCCGTACCCTAACCCGTACCCTAACCCTAACCTTAACCCTAACCCTAACCACTAACCCCAAACCCTAACCCTAACCCTAACCCGTACCCTAACCCTAACCCTAACCCTAACCCGTACCTTAACCCGGACCCTAACCCTAACCCTAACCCGTACCCTAACCCTAACCCTAACCTAACTCTAACCCTTTCCTACCCTAACCCTAACCCTAACCCTAACCCTAACCGGTACCCTAAACCTAACCCGTACCCTAACCCTAACCCTAATCCCTAACCCTAAACCTAACACTAATCCGTACCCTAACCCTAACCCTAACCCGTACCCTAAACCTAACCCGTACCCTAACTCTAACCCGTACCCTAAACCTAACCCGTACCCTAACCCTAAACTGTACCCTAACACTAACCCGTACCCTAACCCTAACACTAACCCTAACCCTAACCCGTACCCTATCCCGTACCCTAACCCTAACCCGTACCCTAACCAGTACCCTAACCCTAACCCTAACCCAACCCTAACCCGTACCCTAAACCTAACCCTAACCCTAACCCTAACCCTAAACCGTACCCTAACCCTTACACTAACCCTAACACTAATCCGTACCCTAACACTAACCCTAACCCTAAACCTAACCCTAACCCGTACCCTAACCCGTACACTAACCCTAACTCGTACACTAACCCGTACCCTAACCCTAACCCTAAACCTAACCCTAACCCCTAACCCATAACCCTAACCCTAATCCTAACCCTAACCCGTACTAAAAACCTAACACTAAGCCTAACCCTAACCCTAACCCGTACCCTAACCCTAACCCTAACCCTAACCCTAACCCATACCCTAACCCTAACCCCTAAACCTAACACTAACCCGTACCCTAAACCTAGCCCTAACCCTAACACGTACCCTAAACCTAACCCTAACCCTAACCCGTACCCTAACCCTAACCCGTACCCTAACCCGTACCCTAACCCTAACCCTAACCAGTACCCTAACCCTAACCCTAACCCGTACCCTAACTCTAACCCGTACCCTAACCCTAACCCTAACCCTAACCCTAACGCTATCCCTAACCCTAACCCTAAACCTAACCCTTAACCTGTCTCGTACCCTAACCCTAGCCCTAACCCTAATCCTAACCCTAAACCTAACACTAATCCGTACCCTAACCCTAACCCTAACCCGTACCCTAACCCGTACCCTAAACCTAACCCTAACCCTAATCCTAACCCTAACCCTAACTCTAACCCGTACCCTAACCCTAACCCTAACCCTAACTCTAACCCTAACCCTAACCCGTACCCTAACCCTAACCCGTACCCTAACCCTAACCCGTAACCTAACCCTAACCCTAACCCTATCCCTAACCCGTCCCCTAACCCGTATCCTAACCCTAACCCTAACCCTAACCCTAAACCTAACCCGTACCCTAACCCTAACCCTAACCCTTAACCTAACCCGTACCCTAACCCTAACCCTAACCCTAATCCTAGCCCTAACCCTAACACTAACCCGTACCCTAAACCTAACCCTAAACCTAACCCTAACCCTAAACCGTGCCCTAAACCTAACCCTAACCCTAAGACTTAACCCTAACCCGTACCCTAAACCTAACCCTAAACCTAATCCTAACCCTAACCCTAACACTAACCCGTACACTAACCCTAACCCTAACCCTAACACTAACCCTAACCCGTACCCTAACCCTAACACTAACCCTAACACTAACCCTAACCCGTACCCTAACCCGTATCCTAACCCTAACCCTAACCCTAACCCGTACCCTAACCCTAACCCTAACACTAACCCTAACCCGTACCCTAAACCTAACCCTAACCCTAATCTTAACACTAACCCTAACACTAAACCATAACCTAACCCTAACCCTAACCCTAACCCTAACCCTAACCTGTACCCTAAACCTAGCCCTAACCCTAAACCTAACCCGTACCCTAACCCGTATCCTAAACCTAACCCTAACCCTAACACGTACCCTAACCCTAACCCGTACCCTAAACCTAAACCGTACCCTAACACTAACCCTAACCATAACCGTACCCTAAACCTAACCCGAACCCTAACCCTAACCCGTACCCGTACCCTAACCCTAACCCTAAACATAACCCTATCCCTAACCAGTACCCTAACCCTAACCCACACCCTAACCCTAACCCTAACCCGTACCCTAACCCGTACCCTAACCTAACCGGTACCCTAAACCTAAACCGTACCCTAACCCTAACCCTAACTCTAACCCTAACCCAAACCGTTCCCTAACCCTAACCCTAACCCTTTCCTAACCCTAACCCTAACCCTAACCCGTACCCTAACCCTAACCCGTACCCTAACCCGTACCCTAACCCTAAACCATACCCTAACCCTAACCCTAACCCTAACTCGTACCCTAACCCTAACCCTAACCCTAACCCGTAACCTAACCCTAACCCTTACCCTAACCCTAACCCGTACCCTAACCCTAACCCTAACCCGTACCCTAACCCTAAACCTAACCCTAGCACTTTCCTAACACTAAACCTAACCCTAACCCTAACCCTAACCCGTAACCTAACCCTAACCCGTACCCAAACCCTAACCCTAACCCTAACCCTAACCCTAACACTAATCCGTACCCTAACCCTAACACTAACCCGTACCCTAACCCGTACCCTAAACCTAA
Source organism: Urocyon cinereoargenteus (assembly GCA_032313775.1). Lineage (NCBI taxonomy): Eukaryota > Metazoa > Chordata > Mammalia > Carnivora > Canidae > Urocyon > Urocyon cinereoargenteus. Next base: position 234,498 of record JAVLSZ010000149.1, read on the forward strand.
CCCTAACCCTAATCCTAACCCTAACCCTAACACTAACCCGTACCCTAAACCTAACCCTAACCCTAACTCTAACCCTAACCCGTACCCTAACCCTAACCCTAAGCCTAACCTTAACCCGTAACCTAACACTAAGCCTAACCCTAACCCTAACCCGTCCCCTAACCCGTATCCTAACCCTAACCCTAACCCTAACCCTAAACCTACCCGTTCCCTAACCCTAACCATAACCCTTAACCTAACCCGTACCCTAACCCTAACCCTAACCCTAATCCTAGCCCTAACCCTAACACTAACCTCTACCCTAAACCTAACCCTAACCCTAACCCTTAACCCTAACCCGTACCCTAAACCTAACCCTAAACCTAATTCTAACCCTAACCCGAACTCTAACCCGTACCCTAACCCTAACCCTAACACTAACCCTAACCCTTACCCTAACCCTAACACTAACCCTAACCCTAACCCTAACCCGTACCCTAACCCGTATCCTAACCCTAACCCTAAACCTAACCCTAACCCGTACCCTAACCCTAACCCTAACCCTAACCCTAACCAGTACCCTAAACCTAACCCTAACCCAAACCCTAACCCTAAACCTAACCCTAACCCGTACCCTAACCCTTATCCTTTACTAACCCTAACCCTAACCCGTATCCTAACCCGTACCCTAACCCTAACCCGTACCCTAACCCTAACCCTAACCCGAACCCCTAAACCTAAACCTAACCCGTACCCTAAACCTAACCCTAACCCATACCCTAACCCTAACCCGTACCCTAACCCTAACCCTAACCCCTAACCCCTAACCCTAACCCTAACCCTAACCCGTACCCTAACCCTAACCCTAAGCCTAACCCTAACCCGTACTTTAAACCTAAAACTAAGCCTAACCCTAACCCGAACCTGTACCCTAACCCTAACCCTAACCCTAACCCATACCCTAACCCTAACCCCTAACCCTAACCCTAACCCGTACCCTAAACCTAACCCTAACCCTAACTCGTACCCTAAACCTAACCCTAACCCTAATCCGTACCCTAACCCTAACCCTAACCAGTACCCTAACCCTAACCCTAACCCGTACCCTAACTCTAACCCGTAACCTAACCCTAACCCTAACCCTAACCCGTACCCTAACCCTAACCCTAACCAGTACCCTAACCCTAACACTAACCCGTACCCTATCTCTAACCCATACCCTAACCCTAACCCTAACCGGAACCCTAACCCGTACCCTCGCCCTAAACCTAACCCTAACCCTAACCCAAACCCTAACACGTACCCTATCCCTAACCCTAACCCTAAACCTAACACTTAACCTAACCCGTACCCTAAACCTAACCCTAACCCTAATCCTAACCCTAACCCTAACACTAATCCGTACCCTAACCCTAACCCTAACCCGTACCCTAACCCGTACCCTAAACCTAACCCTAACCCTAATCCTAACCCTAACACTAACCCGTACCCTAACCCTACCCTAACACTAACTCTAACCCTAACCCGTACCCTAACCCTAACCCTAACCCTAACTCTAACCCGTAACCTAACCCTAACCCTAAACCTAACCCTAACCCGTCCCATAACCCGTATCCTAACCCTAACCCTAACCCTAACCCTAAACCTACCCGTTCCCTAACCCTAAGCCTAACCCTTAACCTAACGCGTACCCTAACCCTAACCCTAACCCTAATCCTAGCCCTAACCCTAACACTAACCCGTACCCTAAACCTAACCCTAACCCTAACCCTTAACCCTAACCTGTACCCTAAACCTAACCCTAAACCTAATTCTAACCCTAACCTGAACACTAACCCGTACCCTAACCCTAACCCTAACCCTAACATTAACCCTAACCCGTACCCTAACCTAAAACTAACCCTAACCCTAACCCTAACCCGTACCCTAACCCGTATCCTAACCCTAACCCTAACCCTAACCCGTACCCTAAACCTAACCCTAACCCTAAACCTAACCAGTACCCTAAACCTAACCCTAACCCTAATCCTAACCCTAACCCTAACACTAACCCGTACCGTAACCCTAACCCTAACCCTAACCAGTACCCTAACCCTAACCCTAACCCTAAACCTAACCCGTACCCTAACCCGTTTCCTAACCCTAACCCTAACCCTAACCCGTACCCTAACCCTAACCCGTACCCTAACACTAACCTTAACCATAACCCGTACCCTAACCCTAACCCTAATCCTAACCCTAACCCTAACCCGTACCCTAACCCTAACCCTAACCCTAACCCTAACCAGTACCCTAACCCTAACCCACACCCTAACCCTAACCCTAACCCGTACCCTAACCCATACCTTAACCTAACCGGTACCCTAACCCTAACCCGAACCCTAACCCTCACCCTAACCCTTTCCTAACCCTAACCCTAACCCTAACCCGTACCCTAACCCTAACCCGTACCCTAACCCGTACCCTAACCCTAACCCGTACCCTAACCCTAACCCTAACCCTAACCCGTACCCTAACCCTAACCCTAAACCTAACACTAACCCGTACACTAACCCTAACCCGTACCCTAACCCTAACCCTAACCCTAACCCTAACCCATACCCTAACCCTAACCCTAACCCTAACCCTTTCCTAACCCTAACCTAAACCTAACCCTAACCCTAACCCGTAACCTAACCCTAACCCGTACCCTAACCCTACCCCTAACCCTCACCCTAACCCGTACCCTAACCCTACCCCTAACCCTCACCCTAACCCGTACCCTAACCCTAAACCGTACCCTAAACCTAACCCTAACCCTAACCCGTACCCTAACCCTAATTCTTTCCTAACCCTAACCCTAACCCTAACCCGTATCCTAACCTGTACCCTAACCCTAACCCGTACCCTAACCCTAACACTAACCCCTAACCCTAACCCGAACCCGTACCCTAAACCTAACCCTAACCTGTACCATTAACCTAACCCATAACCTAACCCTAACCCTAACCCCTAACCCCTAACCCTAACCCTAAACCGTACCCTAACCCTAACCCTAACCCGTACCCTAACCCTAAGCCTAACCCTAACCCTAACCCGTACCCTAACCCTAACCCTAACCCTAACCCGTACCCTAACCCATACCCTAAACCTAACCCTAACCCGTACCCTAACCCATACCCTAAACCTAACCCTAACCCGTACCCTAACGCTAACCCTAACCCGTACCCTACCCATAACCCTAACCCTAACCCTAACCGGTACCCTAACCCGTAACCTAACCCTAACCCTAACCCTAACCCTAACCCGTACATTAACCCTAACCCTAACCCTAACCCATACCCTAACCCTAAACCTAACCAGTACCCTAACCCTAACCCTAACCCTAACCCTAACCCTAACCCTAACCCGTACCCTAAGACTAACCCTAACCCTAACCCGTAACCTAACCCTAAACCTAACACTAACCCTAAGCCGTACCTTAACCCTAACCCCTAAACCTAACCCTAACCCGTTCCCTAACCCTAACTCTAAACCTAAACTGTACCCTAACCCTAACCCTAACCCGTACCCTAACTCTAACCCTAACCCGTACCCTAACCCTAACCCTAACCCGTACCCTAACCCTAACCCGTACCCTAACCCTAACCCTAATCCTAACCCGTACCCTAACCCTAACCCGTACCCTAACCCTAACCCTAAACCTAACCCGTACCCTAACCCTAAACCGTACCCTAAACCTAACCCTAACCCCTACCCTAACCCGTCCCCTAACCCTAACCCGTACCCTAAACCTAACCCGTACACAAACCCTAACCCTAACGGTAACCCTAACCCGTTCCCTAACCCTAAACCTAACCCCTAACCCTAACCCTAACCCTAAACCTAATCTACCCTAACCCCTAACACGTACCCTAACCCTAACCCTAACCCGTACCCTAACCCGTACACTAACCCTAACCTGTACCCTAAACCTAACCCGTACCCTAACCCTAACCCTAACCCTAACCCGTACCCTAACCCTAACCCTTTCCTAACCCTAACCCTAACCCTACCCGTACCCTAACCCTAACCCGTACCCTAACCCGTACCCAAACCCTAACCCTTTCCTAACCCTAACCCTAACCCTAACCCTAACCCGTACCCTAACCCGTACCCTAACTCTAACCCGTACCCTAACCCTAACCCTAACCCTAACCCGTACCCTAACCCCTAACCCTAACCCTAACCCGTACCCTAACCCTAACCCGTATGCTAACCCTAAGCCATACACTAACCCTAACCCTAACCCCTAACCCCTAACCCTAACCCTACCCCGTACCCTAACCCTAACCCTAAACCTTACCCTAACCCTAACCCTAACCCTAACCGTACCCTAACCCTAACCCTAACCCTAACCCTAACCCTAACCCTAACCCGTACCCTAACCCTAACCCTAAACCTAAACCGTACCCTAAACCGTTTCCTAACCCTAACCCTAACCCTAACCCTAACCCTAACCCGTACCCTAACCCTAACCCGTACACTAACCCTAAACCGTACCCTAACACTAACCCTAACCATAACCCGTACCCTAACCCTAACCCTAACCCTAACCCGTACCCTAACCCTAACCCTAAGCCTAACCCTAACCAGTACCCTAACCCTAACCCACACCCTAACCCTAACCCTAACCCGTACCCTATCCCGTACCCTAACCTAACCTGTACCCTAAACCTAACCCGTACCCTAACCCTAACCCTAACTCTAACCCTAACCCTAACCCGTACCCTTACCCTAACCCTAACCCTAACCCTAATCCGTACCCTAGCCCGTACCCTCACCCGTACCCTAACCCTAACGCTAACCCTAAACCTAACCCGTACCCTAACCCTAACACTAAACCTAACACTAACCCTAACCCGTACCCTAACCCTAACCCAAACCCTAACCCCTAACCCCTAACCCTAACCGTTACCCTAACCCGTAACTTAACCCTAACACTAAACCTAACCCTAACCCTAACCCGTACCCTAACCCTAACACTACCCTAACACGTACCCTAACCCTAACCCTAAACATAATCCTAACCCGTACCCTAACCCTAACCCGTACCCTAACCCTAACCCTAACCCTAACCCTAACCCGTACTCTTACCCGTACCCTAACCCTAAGCCGTACCTAACCCTAACACTAACCCGTACCCTAATACTAAAACTAAACCTATACCTAACCCTAAACCTAACCCTAACACGTACCCTAACCCTAACCCTAACCCGTACCCTAACCCGTACCCTAACCCTAACCCTAACCCGTACCCTAACCCTAACCCTAACCCTAACCCGTACCCTAAACCTAAAACTAAACCTATCCCTAACCCTAAACCTAACCCTAACACGTACCCTAACCCTAACCCGTAACCTAACCCTAACCCTAACCCTAACCCGTACCCTAAACCGTACCCTAACCCTAAACCGTACCCTAAACCTAACCCTAACCCAACCCGTACCCTAACCCTAACCCGTACCCTAACCCAAACCCTAACCCTAACCCTAACCCGTACCCTAAACCGTACCCTAACCCTAAACCGTAACCTAACCCTAACCCTAAACCAACCCGTACCCTAACCCTTAACCGTACCCTAACCCTAACCCGTACCCTAACCCTAACACTACCGCTAAACCTAACCCTAACCCGTACCCTAACCCTAACCGTAACCCTTTCCTAAACCTAACCCTAACCCTAACACGTACCCTAACCCGTACCCTAACCCTAACCCGTAACCTAACCCTAAACCTAACCCTATCCCTAACCCGTCCCCTAACCCGTACCCTAACCCTAACCCTAACCATTAACCTAACCCGTACCCTAAACCTAACCCTAACCCTAATCCTAGCCCTAACCCTAACACTAACCCGTACCCTAAACCTAACCCTAAACCTAACCCTAACCCTAAACCGTGCCCTAAACCTAACCCTAACCCTAAGACTTAACCCTAACCCGTACCCTAAACCTAACCCTAAACCTAATCCTAACCCTAACCCTAACTCTAACCCGTACACTAACCCTAACCCTAACCCTAACACTAACCCTAACCCGTACCCTAACCCTAACACTAACCCTAACACTAACCCTAACCCGTACCCTAACCCGTATCCTAACCCTAACCCTAACCCTAACCCGTACCCTAACCCTAACCCTAACACTAACCCTAACCCGTACCCTAAACCTAACCCTAACCCTAATCCTAACACTAACCCTAACACTAAACCATAACCTAACCCTAACCCTAACCCTAACCCTAACCCTAACCTGTACCCTAAACCTAGCCCTAACCCTAAACCTAACCCGTACCCTAACCCGTATCCTAAACCTAACCCTAACCCTAACACGTACCCTAACCCTAACCCGTACCCTAAACCTAAACCGTACCCTAACACTAACCCTAACCATAACCGTACCCTAAACCTAACCCGAACCCTAACCCTAACCCGTACCCGTACCCTAACCCTAACCCTAAACATAACCCTATCCCTAACCAGTACCCTAACCCTAACCCACACCCTAACCCTAACCCTAACCCGTACACTAACCCGTACCCTAACCTAACCGGTACCCTAAACCTAAACCGTACCCTAACCCTAACCCTAACTCTAACCCTAACCCAAACCGTTCCCTAACCCTAACCCTAACCCTTTCCTAACCCTAACCCTAACCCTAACCCGTACCCTAACCCTAACCCGTACCCTAACCCGTACCCTAACCCTAAACCATACCCTAACCCTAACCCTAACCCTAACTCGTACCCTAACCCTAACCCTAACCCTAACCCGTACCCTAACCCTAACCCTTACCCTAACCCTAACCCGTACCCTAACCCTAACCCTAACCCGTACCCTAACCCTAAACCTAACCCTAGCACTTTCCTAACCCTAAACCTAACCCTAACCCTAACCCTAACCCGTAACCTAACCCTAACCCGTACCCTAACCCTAACCCTAACCCTAACCCTAACCCTAACACTAATCCGTACCCTAACCCTAACCCTAACCCGTACCCTAACCCGTACCCTAACCCTAACCCTAACCCTTACCCTAACCCTAACCCTAACCCTAAACCTAACCCTAACCCTAATCCTAACCCTAACCCTAACACTAACCCGTACCCTAAACCTAACCCTAACCCTAACTCTAACCCTAACCCGTACCCTAACCCTAACCCTAACCCTAACCCTAACCCGTAACCTAACCCTAAGCCTAACCCTAACCCTAACCCGTCCCCTAACCCGTATCCTAACCCTAACCCTAACCCTAACCCTAAACCTACCCGTTCCCTAACCCTAACCATAACCCTTAACCTAACCCGTACCCTAACCCTAACCCTAACCCTAATCCTAGCCCTAACCCTAACACTAACCTCTACCCTAAACCTAACCCTAACCCTAACCCTTAACCCTAACCCGTACCCTAAACCTAACCCTAAACCTAATTCTAACCCTAACCCGAACTCTAACCCGTACCCTAACCCTAACCCTAACACTAACCCTAACCCTTACCCTAACCCTAACACTAACCCTAACCCTAACCCTAACCCGTACCCTAACCCGTATCCTAACCCTAACCCTAAACCTAACCCTAACCCGTACCCTAACCCTAACCCTAACCCTAACCCTAACCAGTACCCTAAACCTAACCCTAACCCAAACCCTAACCCTAAACCTAACCCTAACCCGTACCCTAACCCTTATCCTTTACTAACCCTAACCCTAACCCGTATCCTAACCCGTACCCTAACCCTAACCCGTACCCTAACCCTAACCCTAACCCGAACCCCTAAACCTAAACCTAACCCGTACCCTAAACCTAACCCTAATCCATACCCTAACCCTAACCCGTACCCTAACCCTAACCCTAACCCCTAACCCCTAACCCTAACCCTAACCCTAACCCGTACCCTAACCCTAACCCTAAGCCTAACCCTAACCCGTACTTTAAACCTAAAACTAAGCCTAACCCTAACCCGAACCTGTACCCTAAACCTAACCCTAACCCTAACCCATACCCTAACCCTAACCCCTAACCCTAACCCTAACCCGTACCCTAAACCTAACCCTAACCCTAACTCGTACCCTAAACCTAACCCTAACCCTAATCCGTACCCTAACCCTAACCCTAACCAGTACCCTAACCCTAACCCTAACCCGTACCCTAACTCTAACCCGTAACCTAACCCTAACCCTAACCCTAACCCGTACCCTAACCCTAACCCTAACCAGTACCCTAACCCTAACACTAACCCGTACCCTATCTCTAACCCATACCCTAACCCTAACCCTAACCGGAACCCTAACCCGTACCCTCGCCCTAAACCTAACCCTAACCCTAACCCAAACCCTAACACGTACCCTATCCCTAACCCTAACCCTAAACCTAACACTTAACCTAACCCGTACCCTAAACCTAACCCTAACCCTAATCCTAACCCTAACCCTAACACTAATCCGTACCCTAACCCTAACCCTAACCCGTACCCTAACCCGTACCCTAAACCTAACCCTAACCCTAATCCTAACCCTAACCCTAACACTAACCCGTACCCTAACCCTACCCTAACACTAACTCTAACCCTAACCCGTACCCTAACCCTAACCCTAACCCTAACTCTAACCCGTAACCTAACCCTAACACTAAACCTAACCCTAACCCGTCCCATAACCCGTATCCTAACCCTAACCCTAACCCTAACCCTAAACCTACCCGTTCCCTAACCCTAAGCCTAACCCTTAACCTAACGCGTACCCTAACCCTAACCCTAACCCTAATCCTAGCCCTAACCCTAACACTAACCCGTACCCTAAACCTAACCCTAACCCTAACCCTTAACCCTAACCTGTACCCTAAACCTAACCCTAAACCTAATTCTAACCCTAACCTGAACACTAACCCGTACCCTAACCCTAACCCTAACCCTAACATTAACCCTAACCCGTACCCTAACCTAAAACTAACCCTAACCCTAACCCTAACCCGTACCCTAACCCGTATCCTAACCCTAACCCTAACCCTAACCCGTACCCTAAACCTAACCCTAACCCTAAACCTAACCAGTACCCTAAACCTAACCCTAACCCTAATCCTAACCCTAACCCTAACACTAACCCGTACCGTAACCCTAACCCTAACCCTAACCAGTACTCTAACCCTAACCCTAACCCTAAACCTAACCCGTACCCTAACCCGTTTCCTAACCCTAACCCTAACCCTAACCCGTACCCTAACCCTAACCCGTACCCTAACACTAACCTTAACCATAACCCGTACCCTAACCCTAACCCTAATCCTAACCCTAACCCTAACCCGTACCCTAACCCTAACCCTAACCCTAACCCTAACCAGTACCCTAACCCTAACCCACACCCTAACCCTAACCCTAACCCGTACCCTAACCCTAACCCGTACCCTAACCCGTACCCTAACCCTAACCCGTACCCTAACCCTAACCCTAACCCTAACCCGTACCCTAACCCTAACCCTAAACCTAACACTAACCCGTACACTAACCCTAACCCGTACCCTAACCCTAACCCTAACCCTAACCCTAACCCATACCCTAACCCTAACCCTAACCCTAACCCTTTCCTAACCCTAACCTAAACCTAACCCTAACCCTAACCCGTAACCTAACCCTAACCCGTACCCTAACCCTACCCCTAACCCTCACCCTAACCCGTACCCTAACCCTACCCCTAACCCTCACCCTAACCCGTACCCTAACCCTAAACCGTACCCTAAACCTAACCCTAACCCTAACCCGTACCCTAACCCTAATCCTTTCCTAACCCTAACACTAACCCTAACCCGTATCCTAACCTGTACCCTAACCCTAACCCGTACCCTAACCCTAACACTAACCCCTAACCCTAACCCGAACCCGTACCCTAAACCTAACCCTAACCTGTACCATTAACCTAACCCATAACCTAACCCTAACCCTAACCCCTAACCCCTAACCCTAACCCTAAACCGTACCCTAACCCTAACCCTAACCTGTACCCTAACCCTAAGCCTAACCCTAACCCTAACCCGTACCCTAACCCTAACCCTAACCCTAACCCGTACCCTAACCCATACCCTAAACCTAACCCTAACCCGTACCCTAACCCATACCCTAAACCTAACCCTAACCCGTACCCTAACGCTAACCCTAACCCGTACCCTACCCATAACCCTAACCCTAACCCTAACCGGTACCCTAACCCGTAACCTAACCCTAACCCTAACCCTAACCCTAACCCGTACATTAACCCTAACCCTAACCCTAACCCATACCCTAACCCTAAACCTAACCAGTACCCTAACCCTAACCCTAACCCTAACCCTAACCCTAACCCGTACCCTAAAACTAACCCTAACCCTAACCCGTAACCTAACCCTAAACCTAACACTAACCCTAAGCCGTACCTTAACCCTAACCCCTAAACCTAACCCTAACCCGTTCCCTAACCCTAACTCTAAACCTAAACTGTACCCTAACCCTAACCCTAACCCGTACCCTGACTCTAACCCTAACCCGTACCCTAACCCTAACCCTAACCCGTACCCTAACCCTAACCCGTACCCTAACCCTAACCCTAATCCTAAACCGTACCCTAACCCTAACCCGTACCCTAACCCTAACCCTAACCCTAACCCGTACCCTAACCCTAAACCGTACCCTAAACCTAACCCTAACCCGTACCCTAACCCGTCCCCTAACCCTAACCCGTACCCTAAACCTAACCCGTACACAAACCCTAACCCTAACGCTAACCCTAACCCGTTCCCTAACCCTAAACCTAACCCCTAACCCTAACCCTAACCCTAAAACTAATCTACCCTAACCCCTAACACGTACCCTAACCCTAACCCTAACCCGTACCCTAACCCGTACACTAACCCTAACCTGTACCCTAAACCTAACCCGTACCCTAACCCTAACCCTAACCCTAACCCGTACCCTAACCCTAACCCTTTCCTAACCCTAACCCTAACCCTACCCGTACCTTAACCCTAACCCCTACCCTAACCCGTACCCTAACCCTAACCCTTTCCTAACCCTAACCCTAACCCTAACCCTAACCCGTACCCTAACCCGTACCCTAACTCTAACCCGTACCCTAACCCTAACCCTAACCCTAACCCGTACCCTAACCCCTAACCCTAACCCTAACCCGTACCCTAACCCTAACCCGTATGCTAACCCTAAGCCATACACTAACCCTAACCCTAACCCCTAACCCCTAACCCTAACCCTACCCCGTACCCTAACCCTAACCCTAAACCTTACCCTAACCCTAACCCTAACCCTAACCGTACCCTAACCCTAACCCTAACCCTAACCCTAACCCGTACCCTAACCCTAACCCTAAACCTAAACCGTACCCTAAACCGTTTCCTAACCCTAACCCTAACCCTAACCCGTACCCTAACCCTAACCCGTACCCTAACCCTAAACCGTACCCTAACACTAACCCTAACCATAACCCATACCCTAACCCTAACCCTAACCCGTACCCTAACCCTAACCCTAAGCCTAACCCTAACCAGTACCCTAACCCTAACCCACACCCTAACCCTAACCCTAACCCGTACCCTATCCCGTACCCTAACCTAACCTGTACCCTAAACCTAACCCGTACCCTAACCCTAACCCTAACTCTAACCCTAACCCTAACCCGTACCCTTACCCTAACCCTAACCCTAACCCTAATCCGTACCCTAGCCCGTACCCTCACCCGTACCCTAACCCTAACGCTAACCCTAAACCTAACCCGTACCCTAACCCTAACACTAAACCTAACACTAACCCTAACCCGTACCCTAACCCTAACCCAAACCCTAACCCCTAACCCCTAACCCTAACCGTTACCCTAACCCGTAACTTAACCCTAACACTAAACCTAACCCTAACCCTAACCCGTACCCTAACCCTAACACTACCCTAACACGTACCCTAACCCTAACCCTAAACATAATCCTAACCCGTACCCTAACCCTAACCCGTACCCTAACCCTAACCCTAACCCTAACCCTAACCCGTACTCTTACCCGTACCCTAACCCTAAGCCGTACCTAACCCTAACACTAACCCGTACCCTAATACTAAAACTAAACCTATACCTAACCCTAAACCTAACCCTAACACGTACCCTAACCCTAACCCTAACCCGTACCCTAACCCGTACCCTAACCCTAACCCTAACCCGTACCCTAACCCTAACCCTAACCCTAACCCGTACCCTAAACCTAAAACTAAACCTATCCCTAACCCTAAACCTAACCCTAACACGTACCCTAACCCTAACCCGTAACCTAACCCTAACCCTAACCCTAACCCGTACCCTAAACCGTACCCTAACCCTAAACCGTACCCTAAACCTAACCCTAACCCAACCCGTACCCTAACCCTAACCCGTACCCTAACCCAAACCCTAACCCTAACCCTAACCCGTACCCTAAACCGTACCCTAACCCTAAACCGTAACCTAACCCTAACCCTAAACCAACCCGTACCCTAACCCTTAACCGTACCCTAACCCTAACCCGTACCCTAACCCTAACACTACCGCTAAACCTAACCCTAACCCGTACCCTAACCCTAACCGTAACCCTTTCCTAAACCTAACCCTAACCCTAACACGTACCCTAACCCGTACCCTAACCCGTACACTAACCCTAAACCGTAACCTAACCCTAACCCTAACCCGTACCCTAACCCGTACCCTAACCCTAACCCGTACCCTAAACCTAAACCTAACCCTAACTCTAACCCGTACCCTAACCCTAACCCTAACCCGTACCCTAACCCTAACACTAACCCTAACCCTAACCCGTACACTAACCCGTATACTAACCCTAACCCGTACCCTAACCAGTACCCTAACCCTAACCCCCACCCTAACCCGTACTCTAAACCTAACCCTAACCCTAACCCTAACACTAACCCGTACCCTAACCCTTACCCTAAACCTAACCCTAACCTCTACCCTAACCCTAACCCTAACCTTAACACTAGCCCGTACCCTAACCCTAACCTAACCCTAACTCGTACACTAACCCGTACCCTAACCCTAACCCTAAACCTAACTCTAACCCCTAACCCATAACCCTAACCCTAACCCTAACCCTAACACGTACTTTCACCCTAACACTAAACCTAACCCTAACCCTAACCCGTATCCTAACCCTAACACTAACCCTAACCCGTAACCTAACCCTAACCCTAACCCGTACCCTAACCCTAACCCTAAACCTAACTCTAACCCCTAACCCATAACCCTAACCCTAACCCTAACCCTAAACCTAACCCGTACTTTCAACCTAACACTAAACCTAACCCTAACCCTAACCCTAACCCGAACCCTAACCCGTACCCTCACCCTAAACCTAACCCTAACCCTAACCCGAACCCTAACCTGTACCCTAACCCTAACCTTAACCCTAACCCTAACCCTAAACCTAACCCGTACCCTAACCCTAACCCTAAACCTAACACTAACCCTAACACTAACCCGTACCCTAACCCTAACCCTAAACCTAACCTTACCCGTACCCTAAACCTAACCCTAACCCTAATCCTAACCCTAACCCTAACACTAACCCGTACCCTAACCCTAACCCTAACCCTAACCCTAACCCTAACCCATATCCTAACCCTAACCCTAACCCTTAACCTAACCCGTACCCTAACCCTAAGCCTAATCCTAACCCTAAACCTAACACTAACCCTTACCCTAAACCTAACCCTAACCCTAACCCTAACCCGTACCCTAAACCTAACCCTAACCCTAACTCTTAACCCTAACCCGTACCCTAAACCTAACCCTAACCCTAATCCTAACCCTAACCCTAACACTAACCCGTACCCTAACCCTAACCCTAACCCATACCCTAACCCTAACCCTAACCCGTACCCTAACACTAACCACACCCTAACCCTAACCCGAACCCGTACCCTAACACGTACCCTAACCTAACCCGTACCCTAAACTTAACCCGTACCCTAACCCGTATCCTAACCCTAACCCTAACCCTAACCTGTACCCTAACCCGTATCCTAAACCTAACACTAACCCTAACCCTAACCCTAACCCGTACACTAACCCGTATCCTAACCCTAACCCTAACCCTAACCCGTACCCTAACCCTAACACTAACCCTAACCCTAACCCTAACACGTACCCTAACCCGTACCCTATCTCTAACCCTAACCCTAACCCTAACCCTAACCCTAACCCTAATCTAAACCTAACCCCTAAACCGTACCCTAACCCTAACCCTAACCCTAACAATAACCCTAACCCTTAACCCTAACCCTAACCCCTAACCCTAACCCTAACCCTAACCCTAACCCGTACCCTAACCCTAACCCTAACCATATCCCTTACCCCTAAACCTAACCCTAACCCTAACCATTACCCGTACCCTAACCCTAACTCTAAGCCTAAACCTAACCCTAAACCGTACCCTAACCATTACCCTAACCCTAACCCCTAACCCTAACCCTAAACCGTACTCTAAGTCTAATCCTAACGCGTACCCTAACCCTAACTGGTACCCTAACCCTAACCCTTGCCCTAACCCTAACCCTAACCCTTACCCGTACCCTAACCCGTACCCTAACCCTAACCCTTACCCTAACCCTAACCCTAACCCTAACCCTTACCCTAACCCTAACCCTAACCCGTACCCTAAACCTAACCCGTACCCTAAACCGTACCCTAACCCGTACCCTAACCCGTACCCTAAACCTAACCTTAACCCTAACCCTAACCACTAACCCCAAACCCTAACCCTAACCCTAACCCGTACCCTAACCCTAACCCTAATCTAACTCTAACCCTTTCCTACCCTAACCCTTACCCTAACCCTAACCCTAACCGGTACCCTAAACCTAACCCGTACCCTAACCCTAACCCTAACCCCTAACCCTAACACTAACACTAATCCGTACCCTAACCCTAACCCTAACCCGTACCCTAAACCTAACCCGTACCCTAACTCTAACCCGTACCCTAACCCTAACCCGTACCCTAACCCTAAACTGTACCCTAACCCTAACCCGTACCCTAACCCTAACACTAACCCTAACCCTAACCCGTACCCTATCCCGTACCCTAACCCTAACCCGTACCCTAACCAGTACCCTAACCCTAACCCTAACCCAACCCTAACCCGTACCCTAAACCTAACCCTAACCCTAACCCTAACCCTAAACCGTACCCTAACCCTTACACTAACCCTAACCCTAATCCGTACCCTAACCCTAACCCTAACCCTAAAACTAACCATAACCCGTACCCTAACCCGTACCCTAACCCTAACTCGTACACTAACCCGTACCCTAACCCTAACACTAAACCTAACCCTAACCCCTAACCCATAACCCTAACCCTAATCCTAACCCTAACCCGTACTAAAAACCTAACACTAAGCCTAACCCTAACCCTAACCCGTACCCTAACCTTAACCCTAACCCTAACCCTAACCCATAACCTAACCCTAACCCCTAAACCTAACCCTAACCCG
>JAVLSZ010000149.1:252500-255000 GCA_032313775.1 Urocyon cinereoargenteus
CCTCACCCAAACCCTAACCCCTAACCCCTAAACCTAACCGTTACCCTAACCCGTAACTTAACCCTAACACTAAACCTAACCCTAACCCTAACCCGTACCCTAACCCTAACACTACCCTAACACGTACCCTAACCCTAACCCTAAACATAACCCTAACCCGTACCCTAACCCTAACCCGTACCCTAACCCTAACCCTAACCCTAACCCTAACCCGTACTCTTACCCGTACCCTAACCCTAAGCCGTACCTAACCCTAACACTAACCCGTACCCTAATACTAAAACTAAACCTATACCTAACCCTAAACCTAACCCAAACACGTACCCTAACCCTAACCCTAACCCGTACCCTAACCCGTACCCTAACCCTAACCCGTACCCTAAACCTAAACCTAACCCTAACTCTAACCCGTACCCTAACCCTAACCCTAACCCGTACCCTAACCCTAACACTAACCCTAACCCTAACCCGTACACTAACCCGTATACTAACCCTAACCCGTACCCTAACCAGTACCCTAACCCTAACCCTAACCCTAACCCGTACTCTAAACCTAACCCTAACCCTAACCCTAACACTAACCCGTACCCTAACCCTTACCCTAAACCTAACCCTAACCTGTACCCTAACCCTAACCCTAACCTTAACACTAGCCCGTACCCTAACCCTAACCTAACCCTAACTCGTACACTAACCCGTACCCTAACCCTAACCCTAAACCTAACTCTAACCCCTAACCCATAACCCTAACCCTAACCCTAACCCTAACACGTACTTTCACCCTAACACTAAACCTAACCCTAACCCTAACCCGTATCCTAACCCTAACACTAACCCTAACCCGTAACCTAACCCTAACCCTAACCCGTACCCTAACCCTAACCCTAAACCTAACTCTAACACCTAACCCATAACCCTAACCCTAACCCTAACCCTAAACCTAACCCGTACTTTCAACCTAACACTAAACCTAACCCTAACCCTGACCCGTATCCTAACCCTAACCCTAACCGTAACCCTAACCCATACCCTAACCCTAACCCCTAATCCTAACCCTAACCCGTACATAAACCTAACCCTAACCCTAACCCGTACCCTAACCCTAACCCTAACCCTAACCCGTACCCTAACCCTAAACCTAACCAGTACCCTAACCCTAACCCTAACCCGTACACTAACTCTAACCCGTACCCTAACCCTAACCCTAACCCTAACCCGAACCCTAACCGGTACCCTCACCCAAAACCTAACCCTAACCCTAACCCGAACCCTAACCTGTACCCTAACCCTAACCCTAACCCTAACCCTAACCCTAAACCTAACCCGTACCTTAACCCTAAACCTAACCCTAAACCTAACACTAACCCTAACACTAACCCGTACCCTAACCCTAACCCTAACCCTAACCCTAACCCGTACCCTAAACCTAACCCTAACCCTAATCCTAACCCTAACCCTAACACTAACCCGTACCCTAACCCTAACCCTAACCCTAACCCGTACCCTAAACCATACCCTAACCCTAACCCTAACAATAACCCTAACCCTAACCCATATCCTAACCCTAACCCTAACCCTTAACCTAACCCGTACCCTAACCCTAAGCCTAATCCTAACCCTAACCCTAACACTAACCCTTACCCTAACCCTAACCCTAACCCTAACCCTAACCCGTACCCTAAACCTAACCCTAACCCTAACTCTTAACCCTAACCCGTACCCTAAACCTAACCCTAACCCTAATCCTAACCCTAACCCTAACACTAACCCGTACCCTAACCCTAACCCTAACCCATACCCTAACCCTAACCCTAACCCGTACCCTAACACTAACCACACCCTAACCCTAACCCGAACCCGTACCCTAACACGTACCCTAACCTAACCCGCACCCTAAACTTAACCCGTACCCTAACCCGTATCCTAACCCTAACCCTAACCCTAACCTGTACCCTAACCCGTATCCTAAACCTAACCCTAACCCTAACCCTAACCCTAACCCGTACCCTAAACCGTATCCTAACCCTAACCCTAACCCTAACACTAACCCGTACCCTAACCCTAACCCTAACACTAACCCTAACCCGTACCCTAAACCTAACACTAACCCTAATCCTAACCCTAACCCTAACACTAAACCGTAACCTAACCCTAACTCTAACCCTAACCCTAACCCTAACCTGTACCCTAACCCTAACCCTAACCCTAAACCTAACCCGTACCCTAACCCGTATCCTAAACCTAACCCTAACCCTAACACGTACCCTAACCCTAACCCGTACCCTAAACCTAAACTGTACCCTAACACTAACCCTAACCCGTACCCTAACCCTAACACTAACCCTAACCCTAACCCTAACACGTACCCTAACCCGTACCCTATCTCTAACCCTAACCCCTAACCCTAACCCTAACCCTAACCCTAATCTAAACCTAACCCCTAAACCGTACCCTAACCCTAACCCTAACCCTAACAATAACCCTAACCCTTAACCCTAAC
>JAVLSZ010000149.1:260000-377500 GCA_032313775.1 Urocyon cinereoargenteus
CCCTAACCCGTCCCCTAACCCGTACCCTAACCCTAACCCGTACCCTAAACCTAAACCTAACCCTAACTCTAACCCGTACCCTAACCCTAACCCTAACCCGTACCCTAACCCTAACCCTAACCCTAACAATAACCCTAACCCTTAACCCTAACCCTAACCCCTAACCCTAACCCTAACCCTAACCCGTACCCGTACCCTAACCCTAACCCTAACCATATCCCTTACCCCTAAACCTAACCCTAACCCTAACCCTAACCATAACCCGTACCCTAACCCTAACTCTAAGCCTAAACCTAACCCTAAACCGTACCCTAACCATTACCCTAACCCTAACCCCTTACCCTAACCCTTACCCTAACCCGTACCCTAACCCGTACCCCAACCCTAACCTGTACCCTAACCCTAGACCGTACCCTAACCCTAACCCTAACCCTAACCCGTACGCTAACCCTAACCCTCACCCTAACGCTAATCCTAACCCGTACCCTAACCCTAACACGTACCCTAAGCCTAACCCTAACCCTAACCCTAAACCTAACCCCTAACCCTAACCCTAACCCGTACCCTAACCCTAACCCTAATCCGTCCCCTTACCCTAACCCGTACCCTAAACCTAACCCTAACCCTAACCCTAACCCATACCCTAAACCTAACCCGTACCCTAACCCTAACCCTAACCCTAACACCTAACCCTAACCCTAAACCGTACTCTAAGTCTAATCCTAACGCGTACCCTAACCCTAACTGGTACCCTAACCCTAACCCTTGCCCTAACCCTAACCCTTACCCTTACCCGTACCCTAACCCGTACCCTAACCCTAACCCGTACCCTAACCCTAACCCTAACCCTAACCCTTACCCTAACCCTAACCCTAACCCGTACCCTAAACCTAACCCGTACACTAAACCGTACCCTAACCCGTACTCTAACCCGTACCCTAACACTAACCTTAACCCTAACCCTAACCACTAACCCCAAACCCTAACCCTAACCCTAACCCGTACCCTAACCCTAACCCTAACCTAACTCTAACCCTTTCCTACCCTAACCCTAACTCTAACCCTAACCCTAACCGGTACCCTAAACCTAACCCGTACCCTAACCCTAACCCTAACCCCTAACCCTAACACTAACACTAATCCGTACCCTAACCCTTTCCCGTACCCTAAACCTAACCCGTACCCTACCTCTAAACCGTACCCTAACCCTAACCCGTACCCTAACCCTAAACTGTACCCTAACCCTAACCCGTACCCTAACCCTAACACTAACCCTAACCCTAACCCGTACCCTATCCCGTACCCTAACCCTAACCCGTACCCTAACCAGTACCCTAACCCTAACCCTAACCCAACCATAACCCGTACCCTAAACCTAACCCTAACCCTAACCCTAACCCTAAACCGTACCCTAACCCTTACACTAACCCTAACCCTAATCCGTACCCTAACCCTAACCCTAACCCTAAAACTAACCATAACCCGTACCCTAACCCGTACCCTAACCCTAACTCGTACACTAACCCGTACCCTAACCCTAACCCTAAACCTAACCCTAACCCCTAACCCATAACCCTAACCCTAATCCTAACCCTAACCCGTACTAAAAACCTAACACTAAGCCTAACCCTAACCCTAACCCGTACCCTAACCTTAACCCTAACCCTAACCCTAACCCATAACCTAACCCTAACCCCTAAACCTAACCCTAACCCGTACCCTAAACCTAAACCTAACCCTAACCCGTACCCTAACCCTAACCCTAACCCTAACCCTAACCCTAACCCTAACCCGTACCCTAACCCTAACCCTAACCCTAACACTAACCCTAACACTAACCCTAACCCGTACCCTATCCCTAACACTAACCTAACCCTAACCCTAACCCGTACCCTAACCCGTATCCTAAACCTAACCCTAACCCTAACCCGTACCCTAACCCTAACCCTAACACTAACCCTAACCCGTACCCTAAACCTAACCCTAACCCTAATCCTAACCCTAACCCTAACACTAAACCGTAACCTAAACCTAACCCTAACCCTAACCCTAACACTAACCCGTACACTAACCCTAACCCGTACCCTAACCCGTACCCTAACCCTAACCCTAACCCTAACCCGTACCCTAACCCTAACCCTTACCCTAACCCTAACCCGTACCCTAACCCTAACCCTAACCCGTACCCTAACCCTAAACCTAACCCTAACACTTTCCTAACCCTAAACCTAAACCTAACCCTAACCCTAACCCGTAACCTAACCCTAACCCGTACCCTAACCCTAACCCTAACCCTAACCCTATCACTAATCCGTACCCTAACCCGTACCCTAACCCGTACACTAACCCGTACCCTAAACCTAACCCTAACCCTAATCCTAACCCTAACCCTAACACTAACCCGTACCCTAAACCTAACCCTAACCCTAACTCTAACCCTAACCCGTACCCTAACCCTAACCCTAACCCTAACCCTAACCCTAACCCGTAACCTAACCCTAACCCTAACCCTAACCCTAACCCGTCCCCTAACCCGTATCCTAACCCTAACCCTAACCCTAACCCTAAACCTACCCGTTCCCTAACCCTAACCATAACCCTTAACCTAACCCGTACCCTAACCCTAAACCTAACCCTAATCCTAGCCCTAACCCTAACACTAACCCATACCCTAAACCTAACCCTAACCCTAACCCTTAACCCTAACCCGTACCCTAACCCTAACCCTAACCCTAACACTAACCCTAACCCGTACCCTAACCCTAACACTAAACCTAACCCTAACCCTAACCCGTACCCTAACCCGTATCCTAACCCTAACCCTAAACCTAACCCTAACCCGTACCCTAACCCTAACCCTAACCCTAACCAGTACCCTAAACCTAACCCTAACCCAAACCCTAACCCTAACCCTAACCCTAACCCTAACCCGTACCCTAACCCTAATCCTTTACTAACCCTAACCCTAACCCTAACTAACCCTAACCCTAACCCGTATCCTAACCCATACCCTAACCCTAACCAGTACCCTAACCCTAACCCTAACCCGAACCCCTAACCCTAACCCTAACCCGTACCCTAAACCTAACCCTAACCCATACCCTAACCCTAACCCGTACCCTAACCCTAACCTTAACCCCTAACCCCTAAGCCTAACCCTAACCCTAACCCGTACCCTAACCCTAACCCTAAGCCTAACCCTAACCCGTACTTTAAACCTAACACTAAGCCTAACCCTAACCCGAACCTGTACCCTAACCCTAACCCTAACCCTAACCCATACCCTAACCCTAACCCCTAACCCTAACCCTAACCCGTACCCTAAACCTTACCCTAACCCTAACCCGTACCCTAAACCTAACCCTAACCCTCATCCGTACCCTAACGCTAACCCTAACCAGTACCCTAACCCTAACCCTAACCCGTACCCTAACTCTAACCCGTAACCTAACCCTAACCCTAACCCTAACCCGTAACCTAACCCTAACCCTAACCAGTACCCTAACCCTAACACTAACCCGTACCCTATCTCTAACCCATACCCTAACCCTAACCCTAACCCGAACCCTAACCCGTACCCTCACCCTAAACCTAACCCTAACCCTAACCCAAACCCTAACACGTACCCTATCCCTAACCCTAACCCTAAACCTAACCCTTAACCTTACCCGTACCCTAAACCTAACCCTAAACCTAATCCTAACCCTAACCCTAAAACTAATCCGTACCCTAACCCTAACCCTAACCCGTAACCTAACCTGTACCCTAAACCTAACCCTAACCCTAATCCTAACCCTAACCCTAACACTAACCCGTACCCTAACCCTACCCTAACCCTAACTCTAACCCTAACCCGTACCCTAACCCTAACCCTAACCCTAACCCTAACCCTAACCCTAACCCGTAACCTAACCCTAACCCTAACCCTAACCCTAACCCGTCCCCAAACCCGTATCCTAACCCTAACCCTAACCCTAACCCTAAACCTACCCGTTCCCTAACCCTAAGCCTAACCCTTAACCTAACCCGTACCCTAACCCTAACCCTAACCCTAATCCTAGCCCTAACCCTAACACTAACCCGTACCCTAAACCTAACCCTAACCCTAACCCTAACCCTTAACCTTAACCCGTACCCTAAACCTAACCCTAAACCTAATTCTAACCCTAACCCGAACACTAACCCGTACCCTAACCCTAACCCTAACCCTAACATTAACCCTAACCCGTACCCTAACCCTAACACTAACCCTAACCCTAACCCTAACCCGTACCCTAACCCGTATCCTAACCCTAACCCTAACCCTAACCGTACCCTAACCCTAACCCTAACCCAAACCCTAACCCTAACCAGTACACTAAACCTAACCCTAACCCTAATCCTAACCCTAACCCTAACACTAACCCGTACCCTAACCCTAACCCTAACCCTAACCCGTACCCTAACCCTAACCCTAACCCTAAACCTAACCCGTACCCTAACCCGTTTCCTAACCCTAACCCTAACCCTAACCCGTACCCTAACCCTAACCCGTACCCTAACACTAACCCTAACCATAACCCGTACTCGAACCCTAACCCTAATCCTAACCCTAACCCTAACCCGTACCCTAACCCTAACCCTAACCCTAACCCTAACCAGTACCCTAACCCTAACCCACACCCTAACCCTAACCCTTACCCGTACCCTAACACGTACCTTAACCTAACCGGTACCCTAACCCTAACCCGTACCCTAACCCTCACCCTAACCCTTTCCTAACCCTAACCCTAACCCTAACCCGTACCCTAACCCTAACCCGTACCCTATCCCGTACCCTAACCCTAACCCGTACCCTAACCCTAACCCTAACCCTAACCCTAACCCGTACCCTAACCCTAACCCTAAACCTAACACTAACCCGTACACTAACCCTAACCCGTACCCTAACCCTAAACCTAACCCTAACCCTAACGCATACCCTAACCCTAACCCTAACCCTAACCCTTTCCTAACCCTAACCTAAACCTAACCTTAACCCTAACCAGTAACCTAACCCTAACCCGTACCCTAACCCTACCCCTAACCCTCACCCTAACCCGTACCCTAACCCTAACCCGTACCCTAAACCTAACCCTAACCCTAACCCGTACCCTAACCCTAATCCTTTCCTAACCCTAACCCTAACCCTAACCCTAACCCGTATCCTAACCCGTACCCTAACCCTAACCCGTACGCTAACCCTAACACTAACCCCTAACCCTAACCCTAACCCGTACCCTAAACCTAACACTAACCCGTACCCTTAACCTAACCCGTAAACTAACCCTAACCCTAACCCCTAACCCCTAACCCTAACCCTAACCCGTACCCTAACCCTAACCCTAACCCGTACCCTAACCCTAAGCCTAACCCTAACCCTAACCCGTACCCTAACCCTAACCCTAACCCTAACACGTACCCTAACCCATACCCTAAACCTAACCCTAACCCGTACCCTAACCCTAACCCGTACCCTAACCCTAACCCTAACCCTAACGTTAACCCTAACCCGTACCCTACCCATAACACTAACCCTAACCGTAACCGGTACCCTAACCCGTAACCTAACCCTAACCCTAACCCTAACCCTAACCCGTACATTAACCCTAACCCTAACCCTAACCCATACCCTAACCCTAACCCTAACCAGTACCCTAACCCTAACCCTAACCCTAACCCTAACCCTAACCCGTACCCTAAAACTAACCCTAACCCTAACCCTTAACCTAACCCTAAACCTAACCCTAACCCTAAGCCGTACACTAACCCTAACCCCTAAACCTAACCCTAACCCGTTCCCTAACCCTAACTCTAAACCTAAACTCTACCCTAACCCTAACCCTAACCCGTACCCTAACTCTAACCCTAACCCGTACCCTAACCCTAACCCTAACCCGTACCCTAACCCTAACCCGTACCCTAACCCTAACCCTAATCCTAACCCGTAACCTAACCCTAACCCGTACCCTAACCCTAACCCTAAACCTAACCCGTACCCTAACCCTAAACCGTACCCTAAACCTAAACCTAACCCGTACCCTAACCCGTCCCCTAACCCTAACTCGTACCCTAAACCTAACCCGTACACTAACCCTAACCCTAACGCTAACCCTAACCCGTAACCTAACCCTAAACCTAACCCCTAACCCTAACCCTAACCCTAAACCTAATCTACCGTAACCCCTAACGCGTACCCTAACCCTAACCCTAAACCGTACCCTAACCAGTACCCTAACCCTAACCTGTACCCTAACCCTAACCCGTACCCTAACCCTAACCCTAACCCTAACCCGTACCCTAACCCTAACCCTTTCCTAACCCGTACCCTAACCCTAACCCGTACCCTAACCCTAACCCGTACCCTAACCCGTACCCTAACCCTAACCCTTTCCTAACACTAACCCTAACCCTAACCCGTACCCTAACCCGTACCCTAACTCTAACCCGTACCCTAACCCTAACCCTAACCCTAACCCTAACCCCTAAACCTAACCCTAACCCGTTCCCTAACCCTAACCCGTATCCTAACCCTAAGCCATACACTAACCCTAACCCTAACCCCTAACCCCTAACCCTAACCCTAACCCGTACCCTAACCCTAACACTAAACCTTACCCAAACCCTAACCCTAACCCTAACCGTACCCTAAACCTAACCCTACCCCTACCCCTAACCCTAACCCGTACCCTAACCCTAACCCTAACCCTAACCCGTACCCTAACCCTAACCCTAACCCTAAACCTAACCCGTACCCTAACCCGTTTCCTAACCCTAACCCTAACCCTAACCCGTACCCTAACCCTAACCCGTACCCTAACCCTAAACCGTACCCTAACAATAACCCTAACCCTAACCCGTACCCTATTCCGTACCCTAACCCTAACCCGTACCCTAACCCTAACCCTAACCCTAACCCGTACCCTAAACCTAACCCTAAACCTAACACTAACCCGTACACTAACCCTAACCCGTACCCTAACCCTAAACCTAACCCTAACCCTAACCCATACCCTAACCCTAACCCTAACCCTAACCCTTTCCTAACCCTAACCTAAACCTAACATTAACCCTAACCAGTAACCTAACCCTAACCCGTACCCTAACCCTACCCCTAACCCTCACCCTAACCCGTACCCTAATCCTAACCCGTACCCTAAACCTAACCCTAACCCTAACCCGTACCCTAACCCTAATCCTTTCCTAACCCTAACCCTAACCCTAACCCTAACCCGTATCCTAACCCGTACCCTAACCCTAACCCGTACGCTAACCCTAACACTAACCCCTAACCCTAACCCTAACCCGTACCCTAAACCTAACCCTAACCCGTACCCTTAAACTAACCCGTAACCTAACCCTAACCCTAACCCCTAACCCCTAACCCTAACCCTAACCCGTACCCTAACCCTAACCCTAACCCGTACCCTAACCCTAAGCCTAACCCTAACCCTAACCCGTACCCTAACCCTAACCCTAACCCGTACCCTAACCCATACCCTAAACCTAAACCTAACCCATACCCTAACCCTAACCCGTACCCTAACCCTAACCCTAACCCTAACGCTAACCCTAACCCGTACCCTACCCATAACACTAACCCTAACCCTAACCGGTACCCTAACCCGTAACCTAACCCTAACCCTAACCCTAACCCTAACCCGTACATTAACCCTAACCCTAACCCTAACCCATACCCTAACCCTAACCCTAACCAGTACCCTAACCCTAACCCTAACCCTAACCCTAACCCTAAACCTAACCCGTAACCTAAAACTAACCCTAACCCTAACCCTTAACCTAACCCTAAACCTAACCCTAACCCTAAGCCGTACCCTAACCCTAACCCCTAAACCTAACCCTAACCCGTTCCCTAACCCTAACTCTAAACCTAAACTCTACCCTAACCCTAACCCTAACCCGTACCCTAACTCTAACCCTAACCCGTACCCTAACCCTAACCCTAACCCGTACCCTAACCCTAACCCGTACCCTAACCCTAACCCTAATCCTAACCCGTACCCTAACCCTAACCCGTACCCTAACCCTAAACCTAAACCTAACCCGTACCCTAACCCTAAACCGTACCCTAAACCTAACACTAACCCGTACCCTAACCCGTCCCCTAACCCTAACTCGTACCCTAAACCTAACCCGTACACTAACCCTAACCCTAACGCTAACCCTAACACGTACCCTAACCCTAAACCTAACCCCTAACCCTAACACTAACCCTAAACCTAATCTACCGTAACCCCTAACGCGTACCCTAACCCTAACCCTAACCCGTACCCTAACCAGTACCCTAACCCTAACCTGTACCCTAACCCTAACCCGTACCCTAACCCTAACCCTTTCCTATCCCTAACCCTAACCCTAACCCGTACCCTAACCCTAACCCGTACCCTAACCCGTACCCTAACCCTAACCCTTTCCTAACACTAACCCTAACCCTAACCCGTACCCTAACCCGTACCCTAACTCTAACCCGTACCCTAACCCTAACCCTAACCCTAACCCCTAACCCTAACCCTAACCCGTACCCTAACCCTAACCCGTATCCTAACCCTAAGCCATACACTAACCCTAACCCTAACCCCTAACCCCTAACCCTAACCCTAACCCGTACCCTAACCCTAACCCTAAACCTTACCCAAACCCTAACCCTAACCCTAACCGTACCCTAACCCTAACCCTAACCCTAACCCGTACCCTAACCCTAACCCTAACCCTAACCCTAACCCGTACCCTAACCCTAACACTAACCCTAAACCTAACCCGTACCCTAACCCGTTTCCTAACCCTAACCCTAACCCTAACCCGTACCCTAACCCTAACCCGTACCCTAACCCTAAACCGTACCCTAACAATAACCCTAACCATAACCCGTACCCTTACCCTAACCCTAAACCTAACCCGTAACCTAACCCTAACCCTAAGCCTAACCCTAACCAGTACCCTAACCCTAACCCACACCCTAACCCTAACCCGTACCCTATCCCGTACCCTAACCTAACCTGTACCCTAAACCTAACCCGTACCCTAACCCTAAACCTAACTCTAACCCTAACCCTAACCCGTACCCTTACCCTAACCCTAACCCTAACCCTAATCCGTACCCTAGCCCGTACCCTCACCCGTACCCTAACCCTAACGCTAACCCTAAACCTAACCCGTACCCTAACCCTAACACTAAACCTAACACTAACCCTAACCCGTACCCTAACCCTAACCCTAAACCTAACCCCTAACCCCTAACCTAACCGTTACCCTAACCCGTAACTTAACCCTAACACTAAACCTAACCCTAACCCTAACCCGTACCCTAACCGTAACACTAACCCTAACACGTACCCTAACCCTAACCCTAAACATAACCCTAACCCGTTCCCTAACCCTAACCTGTACCCTAAACCTAAACCTAACCCTAACCCTAACCCGTACTCTTACCCGTACCCTAACCCTAAGCCGTACCTAACCCTAACCCTAACCCGTACCCTAAACCTAAAACTAAACCTATCCCTAACTCTAAACCTAACCCTAACACGTACCCTAACCCTAACCCTAACCCGTACCCTAACCCGTACCCTAACCCTAACCCTAACCCGTACCCTAACCCTAACCCTAAACCGTACCCTAAACCTAAAACTAAACCTATCCCTAACCCTAAACCTAACCCAAACACGTACCCTAACCCTAACCCGTAACCTAACCCTAACCCTAACCCGTACCCTAACCCTAACCCGTACCCAAACCCTAACCCTAACCCTAACCCGTACCCTAAACCGTACCCTAACCCTAAACCGTACCCTAAACCTAACCCTAACCCAACCCGTACCCTAACCCTAACCCGTACCCTAACCCAAACCCTAACCCTAACCCTAACCCGTACCCTAAACCGTACCCTAACCCTAAACCGTACCCTAACCCTAACCCTAATGCAACCCGTACCCTAACCCTTAACCGTACCCTAACCCTAACCCGTACACTAACCCTAACACTACCGCTAAACCTAACCCTAACCCGTACCCTAACCCTAACCCTTTCCTAAACCTAACCCTAACCCTAACCCGTACCCTAACCCGTACCCTAACCCGTACACTAACCCTAAACCGTAACCTAACCCTAACCCTAACCCGTACCCTAACCCGTACCCTAACCCTAACCCGTACCCTAAACCTAACCCTAACCCTAACTCTAACCCGTACCCTAACCCTAACCCTAACCCGTACCCTAACCCTAACCCTAACCCTAACCCGTACACTAACCCGTATCCTAACCCTAACCCGTACCCTAACCAGTACCCTAACCCTAACCCTACCCCTAACCCGTACTCTAAACCTAAACCTAACCCTAACCCTAACACTAACCCGTACCCTAACCCTTACCCTAAACCTAACCCTAACCTGTACCCTAACCCTAACCCTAACCCTAACCCTAACCCTAACCCTAACCCGTACTTTCACCCTAACACTAAACCTAACCCTAACCCTAACCCGTATCCTAATCCTAACACTAACCCTAACCCGTAACCTAACCCTAACCCTAACCCGTACCCTAACCCTATCCCTAAACCTAACTCTAACCCCTAACCCATAACCCTAACCCTAACCCTAACCCTAACCCGTACTTTCACCCTAACACTGAACCTAACCCTAACCCTAACCCGTATCCTAACCCTAACCCTAACCGTAACCCTAACCCATACCCTAACCCTAACCCCTAATCCTAACCCTAACCCGTACATAAACCTAACCCTAACCCTAACCCGTACCCTAACCCTAACCCTAACCCTAACCCGTACCCTAACCCTAACCCTAACCAGTACCCTAACCCTACCCCTAACCCGTACACTAACTCTAACCCGTACCCTAACCCTAACCCTAACCCTAAGCCGAACCCTAACCCGTACCCTCACCCTAAACCTAACCCTAACCCTAACCCTAAACCTAACCCGTACCCTAACCCTAACCCTAACCCTAAACCTAACACTAACCCTAACATTAACCCGTACCCAAACCCTAACCCTAAACCTAACCCTAACCCGTACCCTAAACCTAAACCTAACCCTAATCCTAACCCTAACCCTAACACTAACCCGTACCCTAACCCTAACCCTAACCCTAACCCGTACCCTAAACCATACCCTAACCCTAACCCTAACCCTAACCCTAACCCTAACCCATATCCTAACCCTAACACTAACCCTTAACCTTACCCGTACCCTAACCCTAACCCACACCCTAACCCTAACCCTAACCCGTACCCTAACCCGTACCCTAACCTAACCGGTACCCTAAACCAAAACCGTACCCTAACCCTAACCCTAACTCTAACCCTAACCCTAACCCGTTCTCTAACCCTAACCCTAACCCTTTCCTAACCCTAACCCTAACTCTAACCTGTACCCTAACCCTAACCCGTACCCTAACCCGTACCCTAACCCTAAACCATACCCTAACCCTAACCCTAACCCGTACCCTAACCCTAACCCTAACCCTAACACTAACCCGTACACTAAACCTAACCCGTACCCTAACCCGTACCCTAACCCTAACCCTAACCCTAACCAGTACCCTAACCCTAACCCTAACCCTAACCCTAACCCGTACCCTAACCCTAACCCTAACCCGTACCCTAACCCTAAACCTAACCCTAACACTTTCCTAACCCTAAACCTAACCCTAAACCTAACCCTAACCCTTAACCTAACCCGTACCCTAACCCTAACCCTAACCCTAACCCTAACCCTAACCCTAACACTAATCCTAACCCTAACCCTAACACTAACCCGTACCCTAACCCTACCCTAACCCTAACTCTAACCCTAACCCGTACCGTAACCCTAACCCTAACCCTAACCCTAACCCGTAACCTAACCCTAACCCTAACCCTAACCCTAACCCGTCCCCTAACCCGTATCCTAAACCTAACCCTAACCCTAACCCTAAACCTACCCGTTCCCTAACCCTAAGCCTAACCCTTAACCTAACCCGTACCCTAACCCTAACCCTAACCCTAATCCTAGCCCTAACCCTAACACTAACCCGTACCCTAAACCTAACCCTAACCCTAACCCTTAACCCTAACCCGTACCCTAAACCTAAACCTAAACCTAATTCTAACCCTAACCCGAACACTAACCCGTAACCTAACCCTAACCCTAACCCTAAAACTAACCCTAACCCGTACCCTAACCCTAACACTAACCCTAACCCTAACCCTAACCCGTACCCTAACCCGTATCCTAACCCTAACCCTAACCCGTACCCTAACCCTAACCCTAACCCTAACCCTAACCAGTACCCTAAACCTAACCCTAACCCTAATCCTAACCCTAACCCTAACACTAACCCGTACCCTAACCCTAACCCTAACCCTAACCCGTACCCTAACCCTAACCCTAACCCGTACCCTAACCCGTACCCTAACCCTAACCCGTACCCTAACCCTAACCCGTACCCTAACCCTAATCCTAACCCTACCCCTATCCCTAACCCTAACCCGTGCCCTAACCCTAACCCTAACCCTTTCCTAAACCTAACCCTAACCCTAACCCGTACCCTAACCCTAACCCTAAACCTAACATAAGCCGTACCCTAACCCTAACCCCTAAACCTAACCCTAACCCGTTCCCTAACCCTAACTCTAACCCTAAACTGTACCCTAACCCTAACCCTAACCCGTACCCTAACTCTAACCCTAACCCGTACCCTAACCCTAACCCTAACCCGTACCCTAACCCTAACCCTAAACCTAACCCGTAACCTAACCCTAAAATGTACCCTAAACCTAACACTAACCCGTAACCTAACCCGTCCCCTAACCCTAACCCGTACCCTAAACCTAACCCGTACCCTAACCCTAACCCACACCCTAACCCTAACTCGTACCCTAACCCTAAATCTAACCCCTAACCCTAACCCTAACCCTAAACCTAATCTAACCCTAACCCCTAAACCGTACCCTAACCCTAACCCTAACCCGTACCCTAACCCGTAACCTAACCCTAACCTGTACCCTAACCCTAACCCGTACCTTAATCCTAACCCTAACCCGTACACTAACCCTCACCCTTTCCTAACCCTAACCCTAACCCTAAACCGTACCCTAACCCGTACCCTAAACCTAACCCGTACCCTAACCCTAAACCTTTCCTAACCCTAACCCTAACCCTAACCCGTACCCTAACCCGTACCCTAACCCTAACCCGTACCCTAAACCTAACCCTAACCCTAACCCTAACCCTAACCCTAACCCCAACCCCTAACCCTAACCCTAACCCGTACCCTAACCCTAACCCTAACCCGTATCCTAACCCTAACCCATACCCTAACCCTAACCCTAACCCCTAACCCTTAA
Source organism: Urocyon cinereoargenteus (assembly GCA_032313775.1). Lineage (NCBI taxonomy): Eukaryota > Metazoa > Chordata > Mammalia > Carnivora > Canidae > Urocyon > Urocyon cinereoargenteus. The sequence continues at coordinate 273,381 of JAVLSZ010000149.1, forward strand.
CCCTAACCCTAACCCGTAACCTAACCCTAACCCTAACCCTTACTCTAACCCTAACCCTAACCCTAACCCGTACCCTAACCCTAACACTAACCCTAACCCTAACCCTTACCCAAACCCTAACCCTAACCCTAACCCGTACCCTAACCCGTGACCTAACCTAACCGGTACACTAAACCTAACCCGTACCCTAACCCTAACCCTAACTCTAACCCTAACCCTAACCCTAACCCTAACCCTAACCCGTACCCTTACCCTAACCCTAACCCTAACCCTAATCGGTACCCTAGCCCGTACCCTCACCCGTACCCTAACCCTAACGCTAACCCTAAACCTAACCCGTACCCTAACCCTAACACTAACCCTAACCCGTACCCTAACCCTAACCCTAACCCTAACCACTAACCCCTAACCCTAACCGTTACCCTAACCCGTATCTTAACCCTAACACTAAACCTAACCCTAACCCTAACCCGTACCCTAACCCTAACACTAACCCTAACCCGTACCCTAACCCTAACCCTAAACCTAACCCTAACCCGTACCCTAACCCTAACCCGTACCCTAAACCTAACCCTAACCCTAACCCTAACCCATACTCTTACCCGTACCCTAACCCTAAACCGTACCTAACCCTAACCCTAACCTGTACCCTAAACCTAACACTAACCCTATCCCTAAACCTAACCCTAACCCTAACACGTACCCTAACCCTAACCCTAACCAGTACCCTAACTCGTACCCTAACCCTAACCCTAACCCGTACCCTAACACTAACCCTAACACTAACCCGTACCCTAACCCTAATCCGTACCCTAACCCTAACCCTAACCCTAACCCGTACCCTTGCCCTAACCCTAACCCCTAACCCTAACCCTAACCCTAACCCTAATCTAACCCTAACCCCTAAACCGTACCCTAACCCTAACCCTAACCCTAACCCTAACCCTAACCCCTAACCCTAACCCTAACCCCTAACACTAACCCTAACCCTAACATGTACCCTAACCCTAACCCTAACCCTAACCCCTAAACCTAACCCTAACCCTAACCCTAACCCGTACCCTAAACCTAACCCTATGCCTAAACCTAACCCTAACCCGTGCCCTAACCATAACCCTAACCCTAGCCCCTAACCCTAACCCTTACACTAACCCGTACCCTACCCCGTACACTAACCCTAACCCTAACCAGTACCCTAACCCTAACACGTACCCTAACCCTAAACCGTACCCTAACACTAACCCGTACCCTAACCCTAACCCTAACCCTAACCCCTAACCCTAACCCTAACCCGTACCCTAACCCTAACACTAATCCGTCCCCTAACCCTAACCCGTACCCTAACCCTAACCCTAAAACTAACCCTAACCCGTACACTAACCATAAACCCTAACCCTAACCCTAACCTGTACCCTAAACCTAAACCTAACCCTAACCCGTACCCTAACCCTAACCCTAACCCGTACCCTAACCCTAACCCGTACCCAAACCCTAACCCTAACCCTAACCGGTACCCTAAACCGTACCCTAACCCTAACCCATACCCTAACACTAACCCTAACCCGTAACCTAACCCTAACCCTAACCCGTACCCTAACCCTAACCCTAACCCGTACCCTAACCCGTACCCTAACCCTAACCCGTACCCTAACCCTATCCCTAACCCTACCCCTATCCCTAACCCTAACCCGTACCCTAACCCTAACCCTAACCCTTTCCTAAACCTAACCCTAACCATAACCTTAACCCTAACCCGTACCCTAACCCGTAGCCTAAACCTAACCCGTACCCTAACCCTAACCCGTACCCTAACCCTATCTCTAACCCTAACCCGTACCTTATCCCGTACCCTAAACCTAACTCTAACCCGTACCCTAACCCTAACCCTAACCCTAACCCTAACCCTTTCCTAACCCTAACCCTAACTCTAACCCGTACCCTAACTCTAACACTAACCCTAACCCATACCCTTACCCTAACCCTAACCCTAAACCTAACCCGTACCCTAACCCTAACACTAACCCTAACCTGTACCCTAACACTAACCCTAACCCTAACCCTAACCCCAAACCCCTAACCCTAACCGTAACCCTAACCCGTACCTTAACTCTAACACTAAACCTAACCCTAACCCTAACCCGTACCCTAACCCTAACCCGCACCCTAAACCTAACCCTTAGCCTAACCCTAACCCTAACACTAACCCGTACCCGTACCCTAACCCTAACCAAAACCCGTATCCTAACACTAACCCTAACCCTAAACCTAAACCTAACCCCTAAACCTAAACCTAAACCGTACCCTAACCCTAATCCGTACCCTAATCCTTACCCGTACCCTAACCCTAACCCTAACCCGTATCCTAACAATAACCCGTACCCTAACCATAACCCTAACCCTAACCCCTAACCCTAACCCTAACCCATACCCTAACCCGTACCCTAACCATAACCCGTACCCTAACCTGTACCCTAAACCTAACCCGTACCCTAACCCTATCCCTAACCCGTACCCTAACCCTAACCCTAACCTGTACCCTAACCCTAACCCTTACCCTAACCCTAACCCGTACCCTAACCCTAAATTTAACCCTAACCCTAACCCGCACCCTAACCCTAACCCTAAACCTAACACGTACGCTAACCCTAACACTAACCCTAACACTAACCCTAACCTGTACCCTAACACTAACCCTAACCCTAACCCTAACCCTAACCCCTAACACCTAACCCTAACCGTAACCCTAACCCGTACCTTAACCCTAACACTAAACCTAACCCTAACCCTAACCCGTACCCTAACGCTAACCCTAACCCTAAGCCTAACACTAACCCTTACACTAACCTTAACCCCTAACCCTAACCCTAACCCGTACCCTAACACTAACCCTAACCCGTACCCTAACCCTAACCCTAACCCTAACCCTAACCCTAACCCATACCCTAACCCTAAACCGTACCATAACCCTAACCCTAACCAGTACCCTAACCCTAAACCTAACCCTAACCCTAACCCGTACTCTTACCCGTACCCTAACCCTAAACAGTACCCTAACCCTAACCCTAACCCGTACCCTAAACCGTACCCTATCCCTAACCCTAACCCCTAACCCTAACCCTAACCCTAACCCTAATCTAAACCTAACCCCTAAACCGTACCCTAACCCTAACCCTAACCCTAACCCTAACCCTTAACCCTAACCCTAACCCCTAACCCTAACCCGTACCCTAACCCTAACCCTAACCATATCCCTAACCTCTATACCTAACCCTAACCCTAACGCTAACCCGTACCCTAACCCTAACTCTAAGCCTAAACCTAACCCTAAACCGTACCCTAACCATTACCCTAACCCTAACCCCTAACCCTAACACCTACCCTAACCCGTACCCTAACCCGTACTCCAACCCTAACCCGTACCCTAACCCTAGAACGTACCCTAACCCTAACCCTAACCCTAACCCGTATGCTAACCCTAACTCTCGCCCTAACGCTAACCCTAACCCGTACCCTAACCCTAACCCGTACCCTAAGCCTAACCCTAACCCTAACCCTAAACCTAACCCCTAACCCTAACCCTAACCCGTACCCTAACCCTAACCCTAATCCATCCCCTACCCCTAACCCGTACCTTAAACCTAACCCTAACCCTAACCCGAACCCAAAACCTAACCCGTACCCTAAACCTAACCCTAAACCTAACCCCTAACCCTAACCCTAACCCGTACTCTAAGTCTAATCCTAACGCGTACCCTAACCCTAACCGGTACCCTAACCCTAACCCTTGCCCTAACCCTAACCCTAACCCTAACCCGTACCCTAACCCGTACCCTAACCCTAACCCGTACCCTAACCCGTACCCTAACCCTAACCCTAACCCCTACCCTAAACCTAACCCTAACCCTAACCCGTACCCTAAACCGTACCCTAACCCGTACCCTAACCCTAACCCTAAACCTTTCCTAACCCTAACCCTAACCCTAACCCGTACCCTAAACCTAACCCTAACCCTAACCCGCACCGTAAACCTAACCCTAAACCTAACCCTAACCCTAACCCTAACCCTAACCCGTACCCGTACCCTAACACTAACCAAAACCCGTATCCTAACCCTAACCCTAAACCTAAACCTAAACCTAACCCCTAAACCTAAACCGTACCCTAACCCTAATCCGTACCCTAATCCTTACCCGTACCCTAACCCTAACCCTAACCCGTACCCTAACAATAACCCGTACCCTAACCCTAACCCAAACCCTAACCCTAACTCTAACCCCTAACCCTAACCCTAACCCGTATCCTAACCCTAACCCTAACCCGTACCCTAAACCTAACCCGTACCCTAACCCTATCCCTAACCCGTACCCTAACCCTAACCCTAACCTGTACCCTAACCCTAAACCTTACCCTAACCCTAACCCGTACCCTAACCCTAAATTGAACCCTAACCCTAACCCGTACCCTAACCCTAACCCTACACCTAACCCGTACCCTAACCCTAACACTAACCCTAACACTAACCCTAACCTGTATCCTAACACTAACCCTAACCCTAACCCTAACCCCTAACACCTAAACCTAACCGTAACTCTAACACGTACCTTAACCGTAACACTAAACCTAACCCAATCCCTAACCCGTACCCTAACCCTAACCCTAAACCTAACCCTAACACTAACCCATACACTAACCTTAACCCCTAACCCTAACCCTAACCCGTACCCTAACCCTAACACTAACCCTAACCCGTACCCTAACCCTAACCCTAACCCAAACCCTAACCCATACCCTAACCCTAAACCGTACCATAACCCTAACCCTAACCAGTACCCTAACCCTAAACCTAACCCTAACCCTAACCCGTACTCTTACCCGTAACCTAAACCTAAACCGTACCCTACCCCTAAACCTAACCCGTACCCTAACAAGTACCCTATCTCTAACCCTAACCCCTAACCCTAACCCTAACACTAACCCTAATCTAAACCTAACCCCTAAACCGTACCCTAACCCTTAACCCTAACCCTAACCCCTAACCCTAACCCTAACCCTAACCCTAACCCGTACCCTAACCCTAACCCTAACCATATCCCTAACCCTTAAACCTAACCCTAACCCTAACCCTAACCATAAACCGTACCCTAACCCTAACTCTAAGCCTAAACCTAACCCTAAACCGTACCCTAACCATTACTGTAACCCTAACCCCTAACCCTAACCCTTACCCTAACCCGTACCCTAACCCGTACCCCAACCCTAACCCGTACCCTAACCCTAGACCGTACCCTAACCCTAACCCTAACCCTAACCCATACGCTAACCCTAACCCTCACCCTAACGCTAACCCTAACCCGTACCCTAACCCTAACCGGTACCCTAAGCCTAACCCTAACCCTAACCCTAAACCTAACCCCTAACCCTAACCCTAACCCGTACCCTAACCCTAACCCTAATCCGTCCCCTTACCCTAACCCGTACCCTAAACCTAACCCTAACCCTAACCCTAACCCGTACCCTAACCCTAACCCGTACCCTAACCCTAACCCTAACCCTAACCCCTAACCCTAACCCTAACCCGTACTCTAAGTCTAATCCTAACGCGTACCCTAACCCTAACTGGTACCCTAACCCTAACCCTTGCCCTAACCCTAACCCTAACCCTAACCCGTACCCTAACCCGTACCCTAACCCTAACCCGTACCCTAACCCTAACCCTAACCCTAACCCTTACCCTAACCCTAACCCTAACCCGTACCCTAAACCTAACCCATACCCTAACCCGTACCCTAACCCGTACCCTAACCCGTACCCTAACCCTAACCTTAACCCTAACCCTAACCACTAACCCCAAACCCTAACCCTAACCCTAACCCGTACCCTAACCCTAACCCTAACCCTAACCCGTACCTTAACCCGTACCCTAACCCTAACCCTAACCCGTACCCTAACCCTAACCCTAACCTAACTCTAACCCTTTCCTACCCTAACCCTAACCCTAACCCTAACCGGTACCCTAAACCTAACCCGTACCCTAACCCTAACCCTAACCCAAACCCTAACCCTAACACTAATTCGTACCCTAACCCTAACCCTAACCCGTACCCTAAACCTAACCCGTACCCTAACTCTAACCCTAACCCTAACCCTAACCTGTACCCTAACCCTAAACTGTACCCTAACCCTAACCCGTACCCTAACCCTAACACTAACCCTAACCCTAACCCGTACCCTATCCCGTACCCTAACCCTAACCCGTACCCTAACCAGTACCCTAACCCTAACCCTAACCCAACCCTAACCCGTACCCTAAACCTAACCCTAACCCTAACCCTAATCTGTACCCTAACCCTAACCCTAACCCTAAACCTAGCCCTAACCCGTACCCTAACCCGTACTCCAACCCTAACCCGTACCCTAAACCTAGAACGTACCCTAACCCTAACCCTAACACTAACCCGTACTTTAAACCTAACAATAAGCCTAACCCTAACCCTAACCCGTACCCTAATCCTAACCCTAACCCTAACCCTAACCCTAACCCATACCCTAACCCTAACCCCTAAACCTAACCCTAACCCGTACCCTAAACCTAAACCTAACCCTAACCCTAACCCGTACCCTAACCATAACCCTAACCCTAACCCGTACCCTAACCCTAACCCTAACCAGTACCCTAACCCTAACCCTAACCCGTACCCTAACTCTAACCCGTACCCTAACCCTAACCCTAACCCTAACCCTAACGCTATCCCTAACCCTAACCCTAAACCTAACCCTTAACCTAACTCGTACCCTAACCCTAGCCCTAACCCTAATCCTAACCCTAAACCTAACACTAACCCGTACCCTAACCCTAACCCTAACCCTAACTCTAACCCTAACCCGTACCCTAACCATAACCCTAACCCTAACCAGTACCCTAACCCTAACCCACACCCTAAACCTAACCCTAACCCGTACCCTAACACGTACCCTAACCTAACCGGTACCCTAAACCTAAACCGTATCCTAACCCTAACCCTAACTCTAACCCTAACCCTAACCCGTTCCCTAACCCTAACCCTAACACTTTCCTAACCCTAACTCTAACCCTAACCCGTACCCTAACCCTAACCCGTACCCTAACCCGTACCCTAACCCTAAACCATACCCTAAACCTAACCCTAACCCTAAACCGTACCCTAACCCTAACCCTAAACCTAACCCTAACCCGTACCCTAACCCTAACCCTAACCCGTACCCTAACCCTAACCCTAACCAGTACCCTAACCCTAACACTAACCCGTACCCTATCTCTAACCCATACCCTAACCCTAACCCTAACCCGAACCCTAACCCGTACCCTCACCCTAAACCTAACCCTAACCCTAACCCAAACCCTAACACGTACCCTATCCCTAACCCTAACCCTAAACCTAACCCTTAACCTAACCCGTACCCTAACCCTAACCCTAACCCTAATCCTAACCCTAACCCTAACACTAATCCGTACCCTAACCCTAACCCTAACCCGTACCCTAACCCGTACCCTAAACCTAACCCTAACCCTAATCCTAACCCTAACCCTAAGACTAACCCGTACTCTAACCCTACCCTAACCCTAACTCTAACCCGTACCCTAACCCTAACCCTAACCCTAACCCTAACCCTAACCCGTAACCTAACCCTAACCCTAACCCTAACCCTAACCCGTCCCCTAACCCGTATCCTAACCCTAACCCTAACCCTAACCCTAAACCTACCCGTTCCCTAACCCTAAGCCTAAACCTTAACCTAACCCGTACCCTAACCCTAACCCTAACCCTAATCCTAGCCCTAACCCTAACACTAACCCATACCCTAAACCTAACCCTAACCCTAACACTTAACCCTAACCCGTACCCTAAACCTAACCCTAAACCTAATTCTAACCCTAACCCGAACACTAACCCGTACCCTAAACATAACCCTATGCCTAAACCTAACCCTAACCCGTGCCCTAACCATAACCCTAACCCTAGCCCCTAACCCTAACCCTTACACTAACCCGTACCCTAACCCGTACCCTAACCCTAACCCTAACCAGTACCCTAACCCTAAACACGTACCCTAACCCTAAACCGTACCCTAACACTAACCCGTACCCTAACCCTAACCCTAACCCCTAACCCTAACCCTAACCCGTACCCTAACCCTAACACTAATCCGTCCCCTAACCCTAACCCGTACCCTAACCCTAACCCTAAATCTAACCCTAACCCATACACTAACCCTAAACCCTAACCCTAACCCTAACCTGGACCCTAAACCTAACCCTAACCCTAACCCGTACCCTAACCCTAACCCGTACCCTAACCCTAACCCGTACCCAAACCCTAACCCTAACCCTAACCGGTACCCTAAACCGTACCCTAACACTAACCCATACCCTAACACTAACCCTAACCCGTAAACTAACCCTAAACCTAACCCGTACCCTAACCCTAACCCTAACCCGTACCCTAACCCGTACCCTAACCCTAACCCGTACCCTAACCCTAACCCTAACCCTACCCCTATCCCTAACCCTAACCCGTACCCTAACCCTAACCCTAACCCTTTCCTAAACCTAACCCTAACCATAACCTTAACCCTAACCCGTACCCTAACCCGTAGCCTAAACCTAACCCGTACCCTAACCCTAACCCTAACCCGTACCCTAACCCTATCTCTAACCCTAACCCGTACCTTATCCCGTACCCTAAACCTAACTCTAACCCGTACCCTAACCCTAACCCTAACCCTAACCCTAACCCTTTCCTAACCCTAACCCTAACCCTAACCCGTACCCTAACCCTAACACTAACCCTAACCCATACGCTAACCCTAACCCTAACCCTAAACCTAACCCGTTCCCTAACCCTAACACTAACCCTAACCTGTACCCTAACACTAACCCTAACCCTAACCCTAACCCCAAACCCCTAACCCTAACCGTAACCCTAACCCGTACCTTAACTCTAACACTAAACCTAACCCTAACCCTAACCCGTACCCTAACCCTAACCCTAAACCTAACCCTAACACTAACCCATACACTAACCCTAACCCCTAACACTAACCCTAACCCGTACCCTAACCCTAACACTAACCCTAACCAGTTCCCTAACCCTAACCCTAATCCTAACCCTAACCCATACCCTAACCCTAAACCGTACCATAACCCTAACCCTAACCCGTACCCTAACCCTAAACCTAACCCTAACCCTAACCCTTACTCTTACCCGTACCCTCACCCTAAACGGTACCCTAACCCTAACCCTAACCCGTACCCTAACCCGTACCCTATCCCTAACCCTAACCCCTAACCCTAACCCTAACCCTAACCCTAATCTAAACCTAACCCCTAAACCGTACCCTAACCCTAACCCTAACCCTAACCCTAACCCTAACCCTTAACCCTAACCCTAACCCCTAACCCTAACCCTAACCCTAAACCTAACCCGTTCCCTAACCCTAAAACTAACCCTAACCCTAACCCCTAAACCTAACCCTAACCCTAACCCTAACCCTAACCCGTACCCTAACCTACTCTAAGCCTAAACCTAACCCTAAACCGTACCCTAACCATAACCCTAACCCTCACCCCTAACCCTAACCCTTACCCTAACCCGTACCCTAACCCGTACCCCAGTCCTAACCCGTACCCTAACCCTAACCCTAACCCTAACCCGTACGCTAACCCTAACCCTAACACTAAACGTAACCCTAACCCGTACCATAACCCTAACCCGTACCCTAAGACTAACCTTAACCCTAACCCTACCCCTAACCCCTAACCCTAACCCGTACACTAACCCTAACCCTAATCCGTCCCCTAACCCTAACCCGTACCCTAAACCTAACCCTAACCCTAACCCTAACCCTAACCCGTACCCTAACCCTAACCCGTACACTAACCCTAACCCTAACCATTACCCCTAACCCTAACCCTAACCCGTACCCTAAGTCTAATCCTAACGCATACCCTAACCCTAACCGGTACCCTAAACCTAACCCTTGCCCTAAACCTAACCCTAACCCTAACCCGTACCCTTACCCGTACCCTAACCCTAACCCGTACCCTAACCCGTACCCTAACCCTAACCCTTACCCTAACCCTAACCGTAACCCGTACCCTAAACCTAACCCTAACCCTAACCCGTACCCTAACCCGTACCCTAACCCTTACCCTAACCCTAACCCGTACCCTAACCCTAATCCCAACCCGAACCATAACACTAACCTTAACCCGTACCCTAACCCTAACCCTAACTCTTACTCTAACCCGTACCCTAACCCTAACCCTAACCTTTACCCTAACACTAACCCCTAACCGCTAACCCTAACCCTAACCCTAACCCTAACCCTAACCCGTACCCTAAACGTAACCCTAACCCTAACCCGTACCTTAACCCGTACCCTAACCCGAACCCTAACCCGTACCCTAACCCGTACCCTAACCCTAACCATAACCCTTTCCTAACCCTAACCCTAACCCTAACCCTAACCCTAACACTAACCTGTATCCTAACCCATACCCTAACCCTAACCCGCACCCTAAACCTAACCCTAAGCCTAACCCTAACCCTAACCCTAACCCGTACCCGTACCCTAACCCTAACCAAAACCCGTATCCTACACTAACCCTAACCCTAAACCTAAACCTAACCCCTAAACCTAAACCTAAACCGTACCCTAACCCTAATCCGTACCCTAATCCTTACCCGTACCCTAACCCTAACCCTAACCCGTATCCTAACAATAACCCGTACCCTAACCATAACCCTTACCCTAACCCCTAAACCTAACCCTAACCCATACCCTAACCCGTACCCTAACCATAACCCGTACCCTAACCTGTACCCTAAACCTAACCCGTACCCTAACCCTATCCCTAACCCGTACCCTAACCCTAACCCTAACCTGTACCCTATCCCTAACCCTTACCCTAACCCTAACCCGTACCCTAACCCTAAATTTAACCCTAACCCTAACCCGTACCCTAACCCTAACCCTAAACCTAACCCGTACCCTAACCCTAACACTAACCCTAACACTAACCCTAACCTGTACCCTAACACTAACCCTAACCCTAACCCTAACCCTAACCCCTAACACCTAACCCTAACCGTAACCCTAACCCGTACCTTAACCCTAACACTAAACCTAACCCTAACCCTAACCCGTACCCTAACGCTAACCCTAACCCTAAGCCTAACACTAACCCTTACACTAACCTTAACCCCTAACCCTAACCCGTACCCTAACCCTAACACTAACCCTAACCCGTACCCTAACCCTAACCCTAACCCTAACACGTACCCTAACCCTAAACCGTACCATAACCCTAACCCTAACCAGTTCCCTAACCCTAAACCTAACCCTAACCCTAACCCGTACTCTTACCCGTACCCTAACCCTAAACCGTACCCTAACCCTAACCCTAACCCGTACCCTAACCCGTACCCTATCCCTAACCCTAACCCCTAACCCTAACCCTAACCCTAACCCTAATCTAAACCTAACCCCTAAACCGTACCCTAACCCTAACCCTAACCCTAACCCTTAACCCTAACCCTAACCCCTAACCCTAACCCTAACCCTAACCCTAACCCGTACCCTAACCCTAACCCTAACCATATCCCTAACCCCTATACCTAACCCTAACCCTAACGCTAACCCGTACCCTAACCCTAACTCTAAGCCTAAACCTAACCCTAAACCGTACCCTAACCATTACCCTAACCCTAACCCCTAACCCTAACACCTACCCTAACCCGTACCCTAACCCGTACTCCAACCCTAACCCGTACCCTAACCCTAGAACGTACCCTAACCCTAACCCTAACCCTAACCCGTATGCTAACCCTAACTCTCGCCCTAACGCTAACCCTAACCCGTACCCTAACCCTAACCCGTACCCTAAGCCTAACCCTAACCCTAACCCTAAACCTAACCCCTAACCCTAACACTAACCCGTACCCTAACCCTAACCCTAATCCGTCCCCTACCCCTAACCCGTACCCTAAACCTAACCCTAACCCGAACCCAAAACCTAACCCGTACCCTAAACCTAACCCTAAACCTAACCCCTAACCCTAACCCTAACCCGTACTCTAAGTCTAATCCTAACGCGTACCCTAACCCTAACCGGTACCCTAACCCTAAACCTTGCCCTAACCCTAACCCTAACCCTAACCCGTACCCTAACCCGTACCCTAACCCTAACCCGTATCTTAACCCTTACCCTAACCCTAACCGTAACCCGTACCCTAAACCTAACCCTAACCCTAACCCGTACACTAACCCGTACCCTAACCCGTACCCTAACCCTAACCCTAAACCTTTCCTAACCCTAACCCTAACCCTAACCTGTACCCTAAACCTAACCCTAACCCTAACCCGCACCGTAAACCTAACCCTAAACCTAACCCTAACCCTAACCTTAACCCTAACCCGTACCCGTACCCTAACACTAACCAAAACCCGTATCCTAACCCTAACCCTAACCCTAAACCTAAACCTAACCCCTAAACCTAAACCGTACCCTAACCCTAATCCGTACCCTAATCCTTACCCGTACCCTAACCCTCACCCTAACCCGTACCCTAACAATAACCCGTACCCTAACCCTAACCCTAACGCTAACCTTAACCCTAACCCCTAACCCTAACCCTAATCCGTATCCTAACCCTAAACCCTAACCCATACCCTAAACCTAACCCGTACCCTAACCCTATCCCTAACCCGTACCCTAACCCTAACCCTAACCTGTACCCTAACCCTAAACCTTACCCTAACCCTAACCCGTACCCTAACCCTAAATTGAACCCTAACCCTAACCCGTACCCTAACCCTAACCCTAAACCTAACCCGTACCCTAACCCTAACACTAACCCTAACACTAACCCTAACCTGTACCCTAACACTAACCCTAACCCTAACCCTAACCCCTAACACCTAACCCTAACCGTAACTCTAACACGTACCTTAAACCTAACACTAAACCTAACCCAAACCCTAACCCGTACCCTAACCCTAACCCTAAACCTAAACCTAACACTAACCCATACACTAACCTTAACCCCTAACCCTAACCCTAACCCGTACCCTAACCCTAACACTAACCCTAACCCGTACCCTAACCCTAACCCGTACCCTAAACCTAACCCTAACCCGTACCCTAACCCTAACCCTAACCCTAAACCTAACCCGTACCCTAACCCGTTTCCTAACCCTAACCCTAACCCTAACCCGTACCCTAACCCTAACCCGTACCCTAACCCTAAACCGTACCCTAACAATAACCCTAACCCTAACCCGTACCCTATCCCGTACCCTAACCCTAACCCGTACCCTAACCCTAACCCTAACCCTAACCCGTACCCTAACCCTAACCCTAAACCTAACACTAACCCGTACACTAACCCTAACCCATACCCTAACCCTAAACCTAACCCTAACCCTAACCCATACCCTAACCCTAACCCTAACCCTAACCCTATCCTAACCCTAACCTAAACCTAACCTTAACCCTAACCAGTAACCTAACCCTAACCCGTACCCTAACCCTACCCCTAACCCTCACCCTAACCCGTACCCTAACCCTAACCCGTACCCTAAACCTAACCCTAACCCTAACCCGTACCCTAACCCTAATCCTTTCCTAACCCTAACCCTAACCCTAACCCTAACCCGTATCCTAACCCGTACCCTAACCCTAACCCGTACGCTAACCCTAACACTAACCCCTAACCCTAACCCTAACCCGTACCCTAAACCTAACCCTAACCCGTACCCTTAACCTAACCCGTAACCTAACCCTAACCCTAACCCCTAACCACTAACCCTAACCCTAACCCGTACCCTAACCCTAACCCTAACCCGTACCCTAACCCTAAGCCTAACCCTAACCCTAACCCGTACCCTAACCCTAACCCTAACCCTAACCCGTACCCTAACCCATACCCTAAACCTAACCCTAACCCGTACCCTAACCCTAACCCGTACCCTAACCCTAACCCTAACCCTAACGCTAACCCTAACCCGTACCCTACCCATAACACTAACCCTAACCCTAACCGGTACCCTAACCCGTAACCTAACCCTAACCCTAACCCTAACCCTAACCCGTACATTAACCCTAACCCTAACCCATACCCTAACCCTAACCCTAACCAGTACCCTAACCCTAACCCTAACCCTAACCCGTACCCTAAAACTAACCCTAACCCTAACCCTTAACCTAACCCTAAACCTAACCCTAACCCTAAGCCGTACCCTAACCCTAACCCCTAAACCTAACCCTAACCCGTTCCCTAACCCTAACTCTAAACCTAAACTCTACCCTAACCCTAACCCTAACCCGTACCCTAACTCTAACCCTAACCCGTACCCTAACCCTAACCCTAACCCGTACCCTAACCCTAACCCATACCCTAACCCTAACCCTAATCCTAACCCGTACCCTAACCCTAACCCGTACCCTAACCCTAACCCTAAACCTAACCCGTACCCTAACCCTAAACCGTACCCTAAACCTAACACTAACCCGTACCCTAACCCGTCCCCTAACCCTAACTCGTACCCTAAACCTAACCCGTACACTAACCCTAACCCTAACGCTAACCCTAACCCGTACCCTAACCCTAAACCTAACCCCTAACCCTAACCCTAACCCTAAACCTAATCTACCGTAACCCCTAACGCGTACCCTAACCCTAACCCTAACCCGTACCCTAACCAGTAACCTAACCCTAACCTGTACCCTAACCCTAACCCGTACCCTAACCCTAACCCTAACCCTAACCCGTACCCTAAGCCTAACCCTTTCCTATCCCTAACCCTAACCCTAATCCGTACCCTAACCCTAACCCGTACCCTAACCCGTACCCTAACCCTAACCCTTTCCTAACACTAACCCTAAACCTAACCCGTACCCTAACCCGTACCCTAACTCTAACCCATACCCTAAACCTAACCCTAACCCGTACCCTAACCCTAACCCTAACCCGTACCCTAACCCTAACCCTAACCAGTACCCTAACCCTAACACTAACCCGTACCCTATCTCTAACCCATACCCTAACCCTAACCCTAACCCGAACCCTAACCCGTACCCTCACCCTAAACCTAACCCTAACCCTAACCCAAACCCTAACACGTACCCTATCCCTAACCCTAACCCTAAACCTAACCCTTAACCTAACCCGTACCCTAACCCTAACCCTAACCCTAATCCTAACCCTAACCCTAACACTAATCCGTACCCTAACCCTAACCCTAACCCGTACCCTAACCCGTACCCTAAACCTAACCCTAACCCTAATCCTAACCCTAACCCTAAGACTAACCCGTACCCTAACCCTATCCTAACCCTAACCCCTAACCCTAACCCTAACCCGTACCCTAAACCTAACCCTAACCCGTACCCTTAACCTAACCCGTAACCTAACCCTAACCCTAACCCCTAACCACTAACCCTAACCCTAACCCGTACCCTAACCCTAACCCTAACCCGTACCCTAACCCTAAGCCTAACCCTAACCCTAACCCGTACCCTAACCCTAACCCTAACCCTAACCCGTACCCTAACCCATACCCTAAACCTAACCCTAACCCGTACCCTAACCCTAACCCGTACCCTAACCCTAACCCTAACCCTAACGCTAACCCTAACCCGTACCCTACCCATAACACTAACCCTAACCCTAACCGGTACCCTAACCCGTAACCTAACCCTAACCCTAACCCTAACCCTAACCCGTACATTAACCCTAACCCTAACCCATACCCTAACCCTAACCCTAACCAGTACCCTAACCCTAACCCTAACCCTAACCCGTACCCTAAAACTAACCCTAACCCTAACCCTTAACCTAACCCTAAACCTAACCCTAACCCTAAGCCGTACCCTAACCCTAACCCCTAAACCTAACCCTAACCCGTTCCCTAACCCTAACTCTAAACCTAAACTCTACCCTAACCCTAACCCTAACCCGTACCCTAACTCTAACCCTAACCCGTACCCTAACCCTAACCCTAACCCGTACCCTAACCCTAACCCATACCCTAACCCTAACCCTAATCCTAACCCGTACCCTAACCCTAACCCGTACCCTAACCCTAACCCTAAACCTAACCCGTACCCTAACCCTAAACCGTACCCTAAACCTAACACTAACCCGTACCCTAACCCGTCCCCTAACCCTAACTCGTACCCTAAACCTAACCCGTACACTAACCCTAACCCTAACGCTAACCCTAACCCGTACCCTAACCCTAAACCTAACCCCTAACCCTAACCCTAACCCTAAACCTAATCTACCGTAACCCCTAACGCGTACCCTAACCCTAACCCTAACCCGTACCCTAACCAGTAACCTAACCCTAACCTGTACCCTAACCCTAACCCGTACCCTAACCCTAACCCTAACCCTAACCCGTACCCTAAGCCTAACCCTTTCCTATCCCTAACCCTAACCCTAATCCGTACCCTAACCCTAACCCGTACCCTAACCCGTACCCTAACCCTAACCCTTTCCTAACACTAACCCTAAACCTAACCCGTACCCTAACCCGTACCCTAACTCTAACCCATACCCTAAACCTAACCCTAACCCGTACCCTAACCCTAACCCTAACCCGTACCCTAACCCTAACCCTAACCAGTACCCTAACCCTAACACTAACCCGTACCCTATCTCTAACCCATACCCTAACCCTAACCCTAACCCGAACCCTAACCCGTACCCTCACCCTAAACCTAACCCTAACCCTAACCCAAACCCTAACACGTACCCTATCCCTAACCCTAACCCTAAACCTAACCCTTAACCTAACCCGTACCCTAACCCTAACCCTAACCCTAATCCTAACCCTAACCCTAACACTAATCCGTACCCTAACCCTAACCCTAACCCGTACCCTAACCCGTACCCTAAACCTAACCCTAACCCTAATCCTAACCCTAACCCTAAGACTAACCCGTACCCTAACCCTATCCTAACCCTAACTCTAACCCGTACCCTAACCCTAACCCTAAACCTAACCCTAACCCTAACCCGTAACCTAACCCTAACCCTAACCCTAACTCTAAACCGTCCCCTAACCCGTATCCTAACCCTAACCCTAACCCTAACCCTAAACCTACCCGTTCCCTAACCCTAAGCCTAAACCTTAACCTAACCCGTACCCTAACCCTAACCCTAACCCTAATCCTAGCCCTAACCCTAACACTAACCCATACCCTAAACCTAACCCTAACCCTAACACTTAACCCTAACCCGTACCCTAAACCTAACCCTAAACCTAATTCTAACCCTAACCCGAACACTAACCCGTACCCTAAACCTAACCCTATGCCTAAACCTAACCCTAACCCGTGCCCTAACCATAACCCTAACCCTAGCCCCTAACCCTAACCCTTACACTAACCCGTACCCTAACCCGTACCCTAACCCTAACCCTAACCAGTACCCTAACCCTAAACACGTACCCTAACCCTAAACCGTACCCTAACACTAACCCGTACCCTAACCCTAACCCTAACCCCTAACCCTAACCCTAACCCGTACCCTAACCCTAACACTAATCCGTCCCCTAACCCTAACCCGTACCCTAACCCTAACCCTAAACCTAACCCTAACCCGTACACTAACCCTAAACCCTAACCCTAACCCTAACCTGTACCCTAAACCTAACCCTAACCCTAACCCGTACCCTAACCCTAACCCTAACCCGTACCCTAACCCTAACCCGTACCCAAACCCTAACCCTAACCCTAACCGGTACCCTAAACCGTACCCTAACCCTAACCCATACCCTAACACTAACCCTAACCCGTAAACTAACCCTAACCCTAACCCGTACCCTAACCCTAACCCTAACCCGTACCCTAACCCGTACCCTAACCCTAACCCGTACCCTAACCCTAACCCTAACCCTACCCCTATCCCTAACCCTAACCCGTACCCTAACCCTAACCCTTTCCTAAACCTAACCCTAACCATAACCTTAACCCTAACCCGTACCCTAACCCGTAGCCTAAACCTAACCCGTACCCTAACCCTAACCCTAACCCGTACCCTAACCCTATCTCTAACCCTAACCCGTACCTTATCCCGTACCCTAAACCTAACTCTAACCCGTACCCTAACCCTAACCCTAACCCTAACCCTAACCCTATCCTAACCCTAACCCTAACCCTAACCCGTACCCTAACCCTAACACTAACCCTAACCCATACCCTTACCCTAACCCTAACCCTAAACCTAACCCGTACCCTAACCCTAACACTAACCCTAACCTGTACCCTAACACTAACCCTAACCCTAACCCTAACCCCAAACCCCTAACCCTAACCGTAACCCTAACCCGTACCTTAACTCTAACACTAAACCTAACCCTAACCCTAACCCGTACCCTAAGCCTAACCCTAACCCTAACCCTAACACTAACCCATACACTAACCCTAACCCCTAACCCTAACCCTAACCCGTACCCTAACCCTAACACTAACCCTAACCCGTTCCCTAACCCTAACCCTAATCCTAACCCTAACCCATACCCTAACCCTAAACCGTACCATAACCCTAACCCTAACCTGTACCCTAACCCTAAACCTAACCCTAACCCTAACCCTTACTCTTACCCGTACCCTCACCCTAAATGGTACCCTAACCCTAACCCTAACCCGTACCCTAACCCGTACCCTATCCCTAACCCTAACCCCTAACCCTAACCCTAACCCTAACCCTAATCTAAACCTAACCCCTAAACCGTACCCTAACCCTAACCCTAACCCTAACCCTAACCCTAACCCTTAACCCTAACCCTAACCCCTAACCCTAACCCTAACCCTAAACCTAACCCGTTCCCTAACCCTAAAACTAACCCTAACCCTAACCCCTAAACTAACCCTAACCCTAACCCTAACCCTAACCCGTACCCTAACCTAAACTCTAAGCCTAAACCTAACCCTAAACCGTACCCTAACCATAACCCTAACCCTAACCCCTAACCCTAACCCTTACCCTAACCCGTACCCTAACCCGTACCCCAGTCCTAACCCGTACCCTAACCCTAACCCTAACCCTAACCCGTACGCTAACCCTAACCCTAACACTAACCGTAACCCTAACCCGTACCCTAACCCTAACCCGTACCCTAAGACTAACCTTAACCCTAACCCTACCCCTAACCCCTAACCCTAACCCGTACACTAACCCTAACCCTAATCCGTCCCCTAACCCTAACCCGTACCCTAAACCTAACCCTAACCCTAACCGTAACCCTAACCCGTACCCTAACCCTAACCCGTACACTAACCCTAACCCTAACCATTACCCCTAACCCTAACCCTAACCCGTACCCTAAGTCTAATCCTAACGCGTACCCTAACCCTAACCGGTACCCTAAACCTAACCCTTGCCCTAAACCTAACCCTAACCCTAACCCATACCCTTACCCGTACCCTAACCCTAACCCGTACCCTAACCCGTACCCTAACCCTAACCCTTACCCTAACCCTAACCGTAACCCGTACCCTAAACCTAACCCTAACCCTAACCCGTACCCTAACCCGTACCCTAACCCTTACCCTAACCCTAACCCGTACCCTAACCCTAATCCCAACCCGAACCATAACACTAACCTTAACCCGTACCCTAACCCTAACCCTAACTCTTACCCTAACCCGTACCCTAACCCTAACCCTAACCTTTACCCTAACACTAACCCCTAACCGCTAACCCTAACCCTAACCCTAACCCTAACCCTAACCCGTACCCTAAACGTAACCCTAACCCTAACCCGTACCTTAACCCGTACCCTAACCCGAACCCTAACCCGTACCCTAACCCGTACCCTAACCCTAACCATAACCCTTTCCTAACCCTAACCCTAACCCTAACCCTAACCCTAACACTAAACTGTACCCTAACCCGTACCCTAACCCTTACCCGCACCCTAAACCTAACCCTAAGCCTAACCCTAACCCTAACCCTAACCCGTACCCGTACCCTAACCCTAACCAAAACCCGTATCCTACACTAACCCTAACCCTAAACCTAAACCTAACCCCTAAACCTAAACCTAAAACGTACCCTAACCCTAATCCGTTCCCTAATCCTTACCCGTACCCTAACCCTAACCCTAACCCGTATCCTAACAATAACCCGTACCCTAACCATAACCCTTACCCTAACCCCTAACCCTAACCCTAACCCATACCCTAACCCGTACCCTAACCATAACCCGTACCCTAACCTGTACCCTAAACCTAACCCGTACCCTAACCCTATCCCTAACCCGTACCCTAACCCTAACCCTAACCTGTACCCTATCCCTAACCCTTACCCTAACCCTAACCCGTACCCTAACCCTAAATTTAACCCTAACCCTAACCCGTACCCAGCCCTAACCCTAAACCTAACCCGTACCCTAACCCTAACACTAACCCTAACACTAACCCTAACCTGTACCCTAACACTAACCCTAACCCTAACCCTAACCCTAACCCCTAACACCTAACCCTAACCGTAACCCTAACCCGTACCTTAACCCTAACACTAAACCTAACCCTAACCCTAACCCGTACCCTAACGCTAACCCTAACCCTAAGCCTAACACTAACACTTACACTAACCTTAACCCCTAACCCTAACCCGTACCCTAACCCTAACACTAACCCTAACCCGTACCCTAACCCTAACCCTAACCCTAACCCGTACCCTAACCCTAAACCGTACCATAACCCTAACCCTAACCAGTACCCTAACCCTAAACCTAACCCTAACCCTAACCCGTACTCTTACCCGTACCCTAACCCTAAACCGTACCCTAACACTAACCCTAACCCGTACCCTAACCCGTACCCTATCCCTAACCCTAACCCCTAACCCTAACCCTAACCCTAACCCTAATCTAAACCTAACCCCTAAACCGTACCCTAACCCTAACCCTAACCCTAACCCTAACCCTTAACCCTAACCCTAACCCCTAACCCTAACCCTAACCCTAACCCTAACCCGTACCCTAACCCTAACCCTAACCATATCCCTAACCCCTATACCTAACCCTAACCCTAACGCTAACCCGTACCCTAACCCTAACTCTAAGCCTAAACCTAACCCTAAACCGTACCCTAACCATTACCCTAACCCTAACCCCTAACCCTAACACCTACCCTAACCCGTACCCTAACCCGTACTCCAACCCTAACCCGTACCCTAACCCTAGAACGTACCCTAACCCTAACCCTAACCCTAACCCGTATGCTAACCCTAACTCTCGCCCTAACGCTAACCCTAACCCGTACCCTAACCCTAACCCGTACCCTAAGCCTAACCCTAACCCTAACCCTAAACCTAACCCCTAACCCTAACACTAACCCGTACCCTAATCCTAACCCTAATCCGTCCCCTACCCCTAACCCGTACCCTAAACCTAACCCTAACCCTAACCCGAACCCAAAACCTAACCCGTACCCTAAACCTAACCCTAACCCTAACCCCTAACCCTAACCCTAACCCGTACTCTAAGTCTAATCCTAACGCGTACCCTAACCCTAACCGGTACCCTAACCCTAACCCTTGCCCTAACCCTAACCCTAACCCTAACCCGTACCCTAACCCGTACCCTAACCCTAACCCGTATCCTAACCCGTACCCTAACCCTAACCCTAACCCGTACCCTAAACCTAACCCTAACCCTAACCCGTACCCTAACCCGTACCCTAACCCGTACCCTAACCCTAACCCTAAACCTTTCCTAACCCTAACCCTAACCCTAACCCGTACCCTAAACCTAACCCTAACCCTAACCCGCACCGTAAACCTAACCCTAAACCTAACCCTAACCCTAACCCTAACCCTAACTCGTACCCGTACCCTAACACTAACCAAAACCCGTATCCTAACCCTAACCCTAACCCTAAACCTAAACCTAACCCCTAAACCTAAACCGTACCCTAACCCTAATCCGTACCCTAATCCTTACCCGTACCCTAACCCTCACCCTAACCCGTACCCTAACAATAACCCGTACCCTAACCCTAACCCTAACCCTAACCCTAACCCCTAACCCTAACCCTAACCCGTACCCTAACCCTGACACTAACCCTAACCCGTACCCTAACCCTAACCCTAACCCTAACCCTAACCCTAACCCATACCCTAACCCTAAACCGTACCATAACCCTAACCCTAACCAGTACCCTAACCCTAAACCTAACCCTAACCCTAACCCGTACTCTTACCCGTAACCTAACTCTAAACCGTACCCTACCCCTAACCCTAACCCGTACCCTAACCAGTACCCTATCTCTAACCCTAACCCCTAACCCTAACCCTAACCCTAACCCTAATCTAAACCTAACCCCTAAACCGTACCCTAACCCTAACCCTAACCCTAACAATAACCCTAACCCTTAACCCTAACCCTAACCCCTAACCCTAACCCTAACCCTAACCCTAACCCGTACCCTAACCCTAACCCTAACCATATACCTAACCCTTAAACCTAAACCTAACCCTAACCCTAACCATAAACCGTACCCTAACCCTAACTCTAAGCCTAAACCTAACCCTAAACCGTACCCTAACCATTACTGTAACCCTAACCCTTACCCTAACCCGTACCCTAACCCGTACCCCAACCCTAACCCGTACCCTAACCCTAGACCGTACCCTAACCCTAACCCTAACCCTAACCCGTACGCTAACCTTATCCCTCACCCTAAGGCTAACCCTAACCCGTACCCTAACCATAAACCGTACCCTAAGCCTAACCCTAACCCTAACCCTAAACCTAACCCCTAACCCTAACCCTAACCCGTACCCTAACCCTAACCCTAATCCGTCCCCTTACCCTAACCCGTACCCTAAACCTAACCCTAACCCTAACCCTAACCCGTACCCTAACCCTAACCCGTACCCTAACCCTAACCCTAACCCTAACCCCTAACCCTAACCCTAACCCGTACTCTAAGTCTAATCCTAACGCGTACCCTAACCCTAACTGGTACCCTAACCCTAACCCTTGCCCTAACCCTAACCCTAACCCTAAAACGTACCCTAACCCGTACCCTAACCCTAACCCATACCCTAACCCTAACCCTAACCCTAACCCTTACCCTAACCCTAACCCTAACCCGTACCCTAAACCTAACCCATACCCTAACCCGTACCCTAACCCGTACCCTAACCCGTACCCTAACCCTAACCTTAACCCTAACCCTAACCACTAACCCCAAACCCTAACCCTAACCCTAACCCGTACCCTAACCCTAACTCTAACCCTAACCCGTACCTTAACCCGTACCCTAACCCTAACCCTAACCCGTACCCTAACCCTAACCCTAACCTAACTCTAAACCTTTCCTACCCTAACCCTAAACCTAACCCTAACCGGTACCCTAAACCTAACCCGTACCCTAACCCTAACCCTAACCCCTAACCCTAACCCTAAACCTAACCCGTACCCTAACTCTAACCCTAACCCTAACCCTAACCTGTACCCTAACCCTAAACTGTACCCTAACCCTAACCCGTACCCTAACCCTAACACTAACCCTAACCCTAACCCGTACCCTATCCCGTACCCTAACCCTAACCCGTACCCTAACCAGTACCCTAACCCTTACCCTAACCCAACCCTAACCCGTACCCTAAACCTAACCCTAACCCTAACCCTAATCCTTACCCTAACCCTAACCCTAACCCTAAACCTAGCCCTAACCCTTACCCTAACCCGTACTCTAACCCTAACTCGTACACTAACCCGTACCCTAACCCTAACCCTAAAACTAACCCTAACCCCTAACCCATAACCCTAACCCTAATCCTAACCCTAACCCGTACTTTAAACCTAACACTAAGCCTAAACCTAACCCTAACCCGTACCCTAACCCTAACCCTAACCCTAACCCTAACCCACACCCTAACCCTAACCCCTAAACCTAACCCTAACCCGTACCCTAAACCTAAACCTAACCCTAACCCTAACCCGTACCCTAACCCTAACCATAACCCTAACCCGTTACCCTAACCCTAACCCTAACCAGTACCCTAACCCTAACCCTAACCCGTACTCTAACTCTAACCCGTACCCTAACCCTAACCCTAACCCTAACGCTATCCCTAACCCTAACCCTAAACCTAACCCTTAACCTAACTCGTACCCTAACCCTAGCCCTAACCCTAATCCGAACCCTAACCCTAACACTAACCCGTACCCTAACCCTAACCCTAACCCTAACTCTAACCCTAAACCGTACCCTAACCCTAACCCTAACTCTAACCCTAACCCGTACCCTAACCATAACCCTAACCCTAACCAGTAACCTAACCCTAACCCACACCCTAACCCTAACCCTAACCCGTACCCTAACGCGTACCCTAACCTAACCGGTACCCTAAACCTAAACCGTATCCTAACCCTAACCCTAACTCTAACCCTAACCCTAACCCGTTCCCTAACCCTAACCCTAACACTTTCCTAACCCTAACTCTAACCCTAACCCGTACCCTAACCTAACCCGTACCCTAACCCGTACCCTAACCCTAAACCATACCCTAACCCTAACCCTAACCCGTACCCTAACCCTAACCCTAACCCTAACCCTAACCCGTACCCTTACCCTAACCCTAACCCTAACCCGTACCCTAACCCTAACCCTAACCCGTACCCTAACCCTAACCCTAACCAGTACCCTAACCCTAACACTAACCCGTACCCTATCTCTAACCCATACCCTAACCCTAACCCTAACCCGAAACCTAACCCGTACCCTCACCCTAAACCTAACCCTAACCCTAACCCAAACCCTAACACGTACCCTATCCCTAACCCTAACCCTAAACCTAACCCTTAACCTAACCCGTACCCTAACCCTAACCCTAACCCTAATCCTAACCCTAACCCTAACACTAATCCGTACCCTAACCCTAACCCTAACCCGTACCCTAACCCGTACCCTAAACCTAACCCTAACCCTAATCCTAACCCTAACCCTAAGACTAACCCGTACCCCAACCCTACCCTAACCCTAACTCTAACCCTAACCCGTACCCTAACCCTAACCCTAACCCTAACCCTAACCCTAACCCTAACCCGTAACCTAACCCTAACCCTAACCCTAACCCTAACCCTAACCCTAACCCGTATCCTAACCCTAACCCTAACCCTAACCCTAAACCTACCCGTTCCCTAACCCTAAGCCTAAACCTTAACCTAACCCGTACCCTAACCCTAACCCTAACCCTAATCCTAGCCCTAACCCTAACACTAACCCGTACCCTAAACCTAACCCTAACCCTAACACTTAACCCTAACCCGTACCCTAAACCTAACCCTAAACCTAATTCTAACCCTAACCCGAACACTAACCCGTACCCTAACCCTAACCTTTACCCTAACACTAACCCTAACCCGTACCCTAACCCTAACACTAACCCTAACCCTAACCCTAACCCGTACCCTAACCCGTATCCTAACCCTAACCCTAACCCTAACCCGTACCCTAACCCTAACCCTAACCCTAACCCGTACCCTAACCCTAACACTAACCCTAAACCTAACCCGTACCCTAACCCGTTTCCTAACCCTAAACCTAAACCTAACACGTACCCTAACACTAACCCGTACCCTAACACTAACCCTAACCATAACCCGTACCCTAACCCTAACCCTAACCCTAACCCTAACCCGTACCCTAACGCTAACCCTAACCCTAACCCTAAACAGTACACTAACCCTAACCCACACCCTAACCCTAAACCTAACCCGTACCCTAACCCGTACCCTAACCTAACCGGTAACCTAACCCTAACCCGTACCCTAACCCTAACCCTAACCCTTTCCTAAACCTAAACCGTACCCTAACCCTAACCCTAACCCTAACCCGTACCCTAACCCTAACCCTAAACCTAACACTAACCCGTACACTAACCCTAACCCGTACCCTAACCCTAACCCTAACCCTAACCCATACCCTAACCCTAACCCTAACCCTAACCCTTTCCTAACCATAACCTAAACCTAACCCTAACCCTAACCCATAACCTAACCCTAACCCGTACCCTAACCCTACCCCTAACCCTCACCCTAACCCGTACCCTAACCCTAACCCGTACCCTAAACCTAACCCTAACCCTAACCCGTACCCTAACCCTAATCATTTCCTAACCCTAACCCTAACCCTAAACCGTATCCTAACCCGTACCCTAACCCTAACCCGTACCCTAACCCTAACCCTAACCCCTAACCCTAACCCTAACCCGTACCCTAAACCTAACCCTAACCCGTACCCTAACCCTAACCCGTACCCTAACCCTAACCCTAACCCCTAACCCCTAACCCTAACCCTAACCCGTACCCTAACCCTAACCCTAACCCGTACCCTAACCCTAAGCCTAACACTAACCCTAACCCGTACCCTAACCCTAACCCTAACCCTAACCCTAACCCGTACCCTAACCCATACCCTAAACCTAACCCTAATCCGTACCCTAACCCTAACCCTAACCCGTAACCTAACCCTAACCCTAACCCTAACGCTAACCCTAACCTGTACCCTACCCATAAACCTAACCCTAACCCTAACCGGTACCCTAAACCGTAACCTAACCCTAACCCTAACCCTAACCCTAATTCGTACATTAACCATAACCCTAACCCTAACCCATACCCTAACCCTAACCCTAACCAGTACCCTTACCCTAACCCTAACCCTAAACCTAACCCTAACCCTAACCCGTACCCTAAAACTAACCCTAAACCTAACCCGTAACCTAACCCTAAAACTAACCCTAACCCTAACCCGTACACTAACCCTAACCCCTAAACCTAACCCCAACCCGTTCCCTAACCCTAACTCTAAACCTAAACTGTACCCTAACCCTAACCCTAACCCGTACTCTAACTCTAACCCTAACCCGTACCCTAACCCTAACCCTAACCCGTACCCTAACCCTAACCCGTACCCTAACCCTAACCCTAATCCTAACCCGTACCCTAACCCTAAACCGTACCCTAACCCTAACCCTTAACCTAACCCGTACCCTAACCCTAAACCGTACCCTAAACCTAACCCTAACCCGTACCCTAACCCGTCCCCTAACCCTAACCCGTACCCTAAACCTAAACCGTACACTAAACCTAACCCTAACGCTAACCCTAACCGGTACCCTAACCCTAAACCTAACCCCTAACCCTAACCCTAACCCTAAACCTAATCTACCCTAACCCCTAACCCGTACCCTAACCCTAAACCTAACCCGTATCCTAACCCGTACCCTAACCCTAACCTGTACCCTAACCCTAACCCGTACCCTAACCCTAACCCTAACCCTAACCCGTACCCTAACCCTAACCCTTTCCTAACCCTAACCCTAACCCTAACCCGTACCCTAACCCTAACCCGTACCCTAACCCGTACCCTAACCCTAACCCTTTCCTAACCCTAACCCTAACCCGTACCCTAACCCGTACCCTAACCCGTACCCTAACTCTAACCCGAACCCTAACCCTAACCCTAAACCTAACCCTAACCCTAACCCCTAACCCTAACTCTAACCCGTACCCTAACCCTAACCCGTATCCTAACCCTAAGCCATACCCTAACCCTAACCCTAACCCCTAACCCCTAAACCTAACCCTAACCCGTACCCTAACCCTAACCCTAAACCTTACCCTAACCCTAACCCTAACCCTAACCGTACCCAAACCTAACCCTAACCCTAACCCGTACCCTAACCCTAACCCTAACCCTAACCCTAACCCGTACCCTAACCCTAACCCTAACCCGTACCCTAACCCTAACCCTAACCCCTAACCCCTAACCCTAACCCTAACCCGTACCCTAACCCGTTTCCTAACCCTAACCCTAACCCTAAACCGTACCCTAACCCTAACCCGTACCCTAACCCTAAACCGTACCCTAACACTAACCCTAACCATAACCCGTACCCTAACCCTAACCCTAACCCTAACCCGTATCCTAACCCTAAGCCTAACCCTAACCCTAACCAGTACCCTAACCCTAACCCACACCCTAACCCTAACCCTAACCCGTAGCCTAACCCGTACCCTAACCTAACCGGTACCCTAAACCAAACCCGTACCCTAGCCCGTACCCTCACCCGTACCCTAACCCTAACGCTAACCCTAAACCTAACCCGTACCCTAACCCTAACACTAAACCTAACACTAACCCTAACCCGTACCCTAACCCTAACCCTAACCCTAATCCCTAACCCCTAAACCTAACCGTTACCCTAACCCGTAACTTAAACCTAACACTAACCCTAAACCTAACCCTAACCCGTACCCTAACCCTAACACTAACCCTAACACGTACCCTAACCCTAACCCTAAACATAACCCTAACCCTTACCCTAACCCTAACCCGTACCCTAACACTAACCCTAACCCTAACCCTAACCCGTACTCTTACCCGTACCCTAACCCTAAGCCGTACCTAACCCTAACCCTAACCCGTACCCTAAACCTAAAACTAAACCTATCCCTAACCCTAAACCTAACCCTAACACGTACCCTAACCCTAACCCTAACCCGTACCCTAACCCGTACCCTAACCCTAACCCTAACCCGTACCCTAACCCTAACCCTAACACTAACCCGTACCCTAAACCTAAAACTAAACCTATCCCTAACCCTAAACCTAACCCTAACACGTACCCTAACCCTAACCCGTAACCTAACCCTAACCCTAACCCGTACCCTAACCTTAACCCGTACCCAAACCCTAACCCTAACCCTAACCCGTACCCTAAACCGTACCCTAACCCTAAACCGTACCCTAAACCTAACCCTAACCCAACCCGTACCCTAACCCTAACCCGTACCCTAACCCAAACCCTAACCCTAACCCTAACCCGTACCCTAAACCGTACCCTAAACCTAAACCGTACCCTAAACCTAACCCTAACCCAACCCGTACCCTAAACCTAAACAGTACCCTAACACTAACCCATACCCTAACCCTAACACTACCCCTAAACCTAAACCAAACCCGTACCCTAACCCTAACCCTAACCCTTTCCTAAACCTAACCCTAACCCTAACCCGTACCCTAACCCGTACCCTAACCCGTACACTAACCCTAACCCGTAAAATAACCCTAACCCTAACCCGTACCCTAACCCGTACCCTAACCCTAACCCGTACCCTAAACCTAACCCTAACCCTAACCCTAACCCGTACCCTAACCCTAACACTAACCCTAACCCTAAACCGTACACTAACCCGTATCCTAACCCTAACCCGTATCCTAACCAGTACCCTAACCCTAACCCTAACCCGTATCTCGACCTAACCCTAAACCTAACCCTAACCCTAACCCGTACCCTAACCCTTACCCTAACCCTAACCGTAACCTGTACCCTAACCCTAACCCTAACCCTAACCCGTACCCTAACCCTAACCTAACCCTAACTCGTACACTAACCCGTACCCTAACCCTAACCCTAAATCTAACTCTAACCCCTAACCCATAACCCTAACCCTAACCCTAACCCTAACCCTAACCCTAACCCGTACTTTCACACTAACACTAAACCTAACCCTAACCCTAACCCGTATCCTAACCCTAACACTAACCCTAACCCGTAACCTAACCCTAACCCTAACCCGTACTCTAACCCTAACCCTAAACCTAACTCTAACCCCTAACCCATAACCCTAACCCTAACCCTAACCCTAACCCTAACCCGTACTTTCACCCTAACACTAAACCTAACCCTAACCCTAACCCGTATCCTAACCCTAACCCTAACCGTAACCCTAACACATACCCTAACCCTAACCCCTAATCCTAACTCTAACCCGTACATAAACCTAACCCTAACCCTAACCCGTACCCTAACCCTAACCCTAACCCTAACCCGTACCCTAACCCTAACCCTAACCAGTACCCTAACCCTAACCCTAACCCGTACACTAACTCTAACCCGTACCCTAACCCTAACCCTAAACCTAAGCCGAACCCTAACCCGTACCCTCACCCTAAACCTAACCCTAACCCTAACCCGAACCCTAACCCGTACCCTAACCCTAACCCTAACCCTAACCCTAGCCCTAAACCTAACCCGTACCCTAACCCTAACCCTAACC
Organism: Urocyon cinereoargenteus; assembly: GCA_032313775.1. Classification (NCBI taxonomy): domain Eukaryota; kingdom Metazoa; phylum Chordata; class Mammalia; order Carnivora; family Canidae; genus Urocyon; species Urocyon cinereoargenteus. Next base: position 303,516 of record JAVLSZ010000149.1, read on the forward strand.
CTAAACCTAACACTAACCCTAACACTAACCCGTACCCTAACCCTAACCCTAAACCTAACCCTAACCCGTACCCTAAACCTAACCCTAACCCTAATCCTAACCCTAACCCTAACACTAACCCGTACCCTAACCCTAGCCCTAACCCTAACCCGTACCCTAAACCATACCCTAACCCTAACCCTAACCCTAACCCTAACCCTAACCCATATCCTAACCCTAACCCTAACCCTTAACCTAACCCGTACCCTAAACCTAACCCTAACCCTAACTCTTAACCCTAACCCGTACCCTAAACCTAACCCTAACCCTAATCCTAACCCTAACACTAACACTAACCCGTACCCTAACCCTAACCCTAACCCATATCCTAACCCTAACCCTAACCCGTACCCTAACACTAACCCACACCCTAACCCTAACGCGAACCCGTGCCCTAACCCGTACCCTAACCTAACCCGTACCCTAAACTTAACCCGTACCCTAACCCGTATCCGAACCCTAAACCTAACCCTAACCCGTACCCTAACCCGTATCCTAAACCTAACCCTAACCCTAACCCTAACCCTAACCCGTACCCTAACCCGTATCCTAACCCTAACCCTAACCCTAACCCGTACCCTAACCCTAACCCTAACACTAACCCTAACCCGTACCCTAAACCTAACCCTAAACCTAATCCTAACCCTAACCCTAACACTAAACCGTAACCTAAACCTAACCCTAACCCTAACCCTAATCCTAGCCCTAACCCTAACACTAACCCGTACCCTAAACCTAACCCTAACCATAACCTTAACCCTAACCCGTACCCAAACCCTAACCCTAACCCGTACGCTAAACCGTACCCTAACCCTAAACCGTACCCTAACCCTAACCCTAACCCAACCTGTACCCTAACACTAACCCGTACCCTAACCCAAACCCTAACCCTAACCCTAACCCGTACGCTAAACCGTACCCTAACCCTAAACCGTACCCTAACCCTAACCCTAACCCAACCCGTAACCTAACCCTTAACCGTACCCTAACCCTAACCCGTACACTAACCCTAACACTACCGCTAAACCTAACCCTAACCCGTACCCTAACCCTAACCCTAACCCTTTCCTAAACCTAACCCTAACCCTAACCCGTACCCTAACCCGTACCCTAACCCGTACACTAACCCTAAACCGTAACCTAACCCTAATCCTAACCCGTACCCTAACCCGTACCCTAACCCTAACCCATACCCTAAACCTAACCCTAACCCTAACTCTAACCCGTACCCTAACCCTAACCCTAACCCGTACCCTAACCCTAACCCTAACCCTAACCCTAACCCGTACACTAACCCGTATACTAACCCTAACCCGTACCCTAACCAGTACCCTAACCCTAACCCTAACCCTAACCCGTATTCTAAACCTAACACTAACCCTAACCCTAACACTAACCCGTACCCTAACCCTTACCCTAAACCTAACCCTAACCTGTACCCTAACCCTAACCCTAACCTTAACCCTAGGCCGTACCCTAACCCTAACCTAACCCTAACTCGTACCCTAAACCGTACCCTAACCCATAACCCTAACCCTAACCCTAACCCTAACCCTAACCCGTACTTTCACCCTAACACTAAACCTAACCCTAACCCTAACCCGTATACTAACCCTAACACTAACCCTAACCCGTAACCTAACCCTAACCCTAACCCGTACCCTAACCCTAACCCTAAACCTAACTCTAACCCCTAACCCATAACCCTAACCCTAACCCTAACCCTAACCCTAACCCGTACTTTCACCCTAACACTAAACCTAACCCTAACCCTAACCCGTATCCTAACCCTAACCCTAACCGTAACCCTAAACCATACCCTAACCCTAACCCCTAATCCTAACCCTAACCCGTACATAAACCTAACCCTAACCCTAACCCGTACCCTAACCCTAACCCTAACACTAACCCGTACCCTAACCCTAACCCTAACCAGTACCCTAACCCTAACCCTAACCCGTACACTAACTCTAACCCGTACCCTAACCCTAACCCAAACCCTAAGCCGAACCCTAACCCGTACCCTCACCCTAAACCTAACCCTAACCCTAAACCGAACCCTAACCCGTACCCTAACCCTAACCCTAACCCTAACCCTAACCCTAACCCTAAACCTAACCAGTACCCTAACCCTAACCCTAACCCTAAACCTAACACTAACCCTAACACTAACCCGTACCCTAACCCTAACCCTAAACCTAACCCTAACCCGTACCCTAAACCTAAACTTAACCCTAATCCTAACCCTAACCCTAACACTAACCCGTACCCTAACCCTAACCCTAACCCTAACCCGTACCCTAAACCATACCCTAACCCTAACCCTAACCCTAACCCTAACCCTAACCCATATCCTAATCCTAACACTAACCCTTAACCTAACCCGTACCCTAACCCTAACCCTAATCCTAACCCTAACCCTAACACTAACCCTTACCCTAACCCTAACCCTAACCCTAACCCTAACCCGTACCCTAAACCTAACCCTAACCCTAACACTTAACCCTAACCCGTACCCTAAACCTAACCCTAACCCTAATCCTAACCCTAACCCTAACACTAACCCGTACCCTAACCCTAACCCTAACCCATAACCTAACCCTAACCCTAACCCGTACCCTAACACTAACCCACACCCTAACCCTAACCCGAACCCGTACCCTAACCCGTACCCTAACCTAACCCGTACCCTAAACTTAACCCGTACCCTAACCCGTATCCTAACCCTAACCCTAACCCTAACCCTAACCCTAACCCTAACCCGTACCCTAACCCGTATCCTAACCCTAACCCTAACCCTAACCCGTACCCTAACCCTAACCCTAACACTAACCCTAACCCGTACCCTAAACCTAACCCTAACCCTAATCCTAACCCTAACCCTAACACTAAACCGTAACCTAACCCTAACCCTAACCCTAACCCTAACCTGTAACCTAACCCTAACCCTAACCCTAAACCTAACCCGTACCCTAACCCGTATCCTAAACCTAACCCTAACCCTAACATGTACCCTAACCCTAACCCGTACCCTAAACCTATACCGTACCCTAACACTAACCCTAACCATAACCCGTACCCTAAACCTAACCCGAACCCTAACCCTAACCCTAACCCGTACCCTAACCATAACCCTAACCATAACCCTAACCCTAACCAGTACCCTAACCCTAACCCTCACCCTAACCCTAACCCTAACCCGTACCCTAACACGTAACCTAACCTAACCGGTACCCTAAACCAAAACCGTACCCTAACCCTAACCCTAACTCTAACCCTAACCCTAACCCGTTCCCTAACCCTAACCCTAACCCTTTCCTAACCCTAACCCTAACCCTAACCCGTACCCTAAACCTAACCCGTACCCTAACCCGTACCCTAACCCTAAACCATACCCTAACCCTAACCCTAACCCTAACCCGTACCCTAACCCTAACCCTAACCCTAACACTAACCCGTACACTAAACCTAACCCGTACCCTAACCCGTACCCTAACCCTAACCATAACCCTAACCCGTACCCTAACCCTAACCCTAACCCTAACCCTAACCCGTACCCTAACCCTAACCCTAACCCGTACCCTAACCCTAAACCTAACCCTAACACTTTCCTAAACCTAAACCTAACCCTAACCCTAACCCTAACCCGTAACCTAACCCTAACCCGTACCCTAACCCTAACCCTAACCCTAAACCTAACCCTAACACTAATCCGTACCCTAACCCTAACCCTAACCCGTACCCTAACCCGTACCCTAAACCTAACCCTAACCCTAATCCTAACCCTAACCCTAACACTAACCCGTACCCTAAACCTAACCCTAACCCTAACTCTAACCCTAAACCGTACCCTAACCCTAACCCTAACCCTAACTCTAACCCTAACCCGTAACCTAACCCTGACACTCACCCTAACCCTAACCCGTCCCCTAAACCGTATCCTAACCCTAACCCTAACCCTAACCCTAAACCTACCCGTTCCCTAACCCTAACCCTAACCCTTAACCTAACCTGTACCCTAACCCTAACCCTAACCCTAATCCTAGCCCTAACCCTAACACTAACCCGTACCCTAAACCTAACCCTAACCCTAAACCTTAACCCTAACCCGTACCCTAAACCTAAACCTAAACCTAATTCTAACCCTAACCCGAACACAAACCCGTACCCTAACCCTAACCCTAACCCTAACACTAACCCTAACCCGTACCCTAACCCTAACACTAACCCTAACCCTAACCCTAACCCGTACCCTAACCCTAACCCTAACCCTAACCCTAACCAGTACCCTAAACCTAACCCTAACCCAAACCCTAACCCTAACCCTAACCCTAACCCGTACCCTAACCCTAATCCTTTACTAACCCTAACCCTAACCCGTATCCTAACCCGTACCCTAACCCTAACACGTACCCTAACCCTAACCCTAACCTGAACCCATAACCCTAACCCTAACCCGTACCCTAAACCAAACCCTAACCCGTACCCTAACCCTAACCCGTACCCTAACCCTAACCCTAACCCCTAACCCCTAACCCTAACCCTAAACCTAACCCGTACCCTAACCCTAACCCTAAGCCTAACCATAACCCGTACTTTAAACCTAACACTAAGCCTAACCCTAAACCGAACCTGTACCCTAACCCTAACCCTAACCCTAACCCTAACCCTAACCCATACCCTAACCCTAACCCCTAACCCTAACCCTAATCCGTACCCTAAACCTAACCCTAACCCTAACCCGTACCCTAAACCTAACCCTAACCCTAACCCGTACCCTAACCCTAACCCTAACCAGTACCCTAACCCTAACCCTATCCCGTACCCTAACTCTAACCCGTAACCTAACCCTAACCCTAACCCTAACCCGTACCCTAACCCTAACCCTAACCAGTACCCTAACCCTAACACTAACCAGTACCCTATCTCTAACCCATACCCTAACCCTAACCCTAACCCGAACCCTAACCCGTACCCTCACCCTAAACCTAACCCTAACCCTAACCCAAACCCTAACACGTACCCTATCCCTAACCCTAACCCTAAACCTAACCCTTAACCTAACCCGTACCCTAACCCTAACCCTAACCCTAATCCTAACCCTAACCCTAACACTAATCCGTACCCTAACCCTAACCCTAACCCGTACCCTAACCCGTACCCTAAACCTAACCCTAACCCTAATCCTAACCCTAACCCTAACACTAACCCATACCCTAACCCTACCCTAACCCTAACTCTAACCCTAACTCGTACCGTAACCCTAACCCGAACCCTAACCCGTACCCTAACCCGTATCCTAACCCTAACCCTAACCCGTACCCTAACCCTAACCCTAAACCTAACCCTAACCAGTACCCTAAACCTAACCCTAACCCTAATCCTAACCCTTACCCTAACTCTAACCCGTACCCTAACCCTAACCCTAACCCTAACCCGTACCCTAACCCTAACCCTAAACCGTACCCTAACCCGTACCCTAAACCTAACCCGTACCCTAAACCTAACCCGTACCCTAACCCTAAACCTAACCCTACCCCTATCCCTAACCCTAACCCGTACCCTAACCCTAATCCTAACCCCTTCCTAAAACTAACCCTAACCCTAAACCGTACCCTAACCCTAACCCTAAACCTAACCTAAGCCGTACCCTAACCCTAACCCCTAAACCTAACCCTAACCCGTTCCCTAACCCTAACTCTAACGCTAAACTGTACCCTAAACCTAACCCTAAACCGTACCCTAACTCTAACCCTAACCCGTACCCTAACCCGTACCCTAACCCGTACCCTAACCCTAACCCGTACCATAACCCCAACCCTAATCCTAACCCGTACCCTAACCCGTACCCTAACCCTAACCCGTACCCTAACCCTAACCCTAAACATAACCCGTAACCTAACCCTAAACTGTACCCTAAACCTAACACTAACCCGTACCCTAACCCGTCCCCTAACCCTAACCCGTACCCTAAACCTAACCCGTACCCTAACCCTAACCCTAACCCTAACCCTAACTCGTACCCTAACCCTAAATCTAACCCCTAACCCTAACCCTAACCCTAAACCTAATCTAAACCTAACCCCTAACCCGTACCTTAACCCTAACCCTAACCCGTACCCTAACCCGTAACCTAACCCTAACCTGTACCCTAACCCTAACCCGTATCCTAACCCTAACCCTAACCCGTACCCTAACCCTAACCCTTTCCTAACCCTAACCCTAACCCTAACCCGTACCCTAACCCGTACCCTAAACCTAACCCGTACCCTAACCCTAAACCTTTCCTAACCCTAACCCTAACCCTAACCCTAACCCGTACCCTAACCCGTAACCTAACCCTAACCCGTACCCTAACCCTAACCCTAACCCTAACCCTAACCCCTAACCCTTAACCCTAACCCTAACCCGTACCCTAACCCTAACCCTAACCCTTACTCTAACCCTAACCCTAACCCTAACCCGTACCCTAACCCTAACACTAACCCTAACCCTAACCCTTACCCACACCCTAACCCTAACCCTAACCCGTACCCTAACCCGTACCCTAACCTAACCGGTACCCTAAACCTAACCCGTACCCTAACCCTAACCCTAACTCTAACCCTAACCCTAACCCTAACCCTAACCCTAACCCGTACCCTTACCCTTACCCTAACCCTAACCCTAATCCGTACCCTAGCCCGTACCCTCACCCGTACCCTAACCCTAACGCTAACCCTAAACCTAACCCGTACCCTAACCCTAACACTAAACCTAACACTAACCCTAACCCGTACCCTAACCCTAACCCTAACCCTAACCACTAACCCCTAACCCTAACCGTTACCCTAACCCGTACCTTAACCCTAACACTAAACCTAACCCTAACCCTAAACCGTACCCTAACCCTAACACTAACCCTAACCCGTACCCTAACCCTAACCCTAAACCTAACCCTAACCCGTACCCTAACCCTAACCCGTACCCTAAACCTAACCCTAACCCTAACCCTAACCCGTACTCTTACCCGTACCCTAACCCTAAACCGTACCTAACCCTAACCCTAACCCGTACCCTAAACCTAACACTAACCCTATCCCTAAACCTAACCCTAACACTAACACGTACCCTAACCCTAACCCTAACCCTAACCCTAACCCGTACCCTAACCCTAAACCTAACCCGTACCCTAACACTAACCCTAACACTAACCCGTACCCTAACCCTAATCCGTACCCTAACCCTAACCCTAAACCTAACCCGTACCCTTGCCCTAACCCTAACCCCTAACCCTAACCCTAACCCTAACCCTAATCTAACCCTAACCCCTAAACCGTACCCTAACCCTAACCCTAACCCGTACCCTAACCATAACCCCTAACCCTAACCCTAACCCCTAACCCTAACCCTAACCCTAACCCTAACCCGTACCCTAACCCTAACCCTAACCCCTAAACCTAACCCTAACCCTAACCCTAACCCGTACCCTAAACCTAACCCTATGCCTAAACCTAACCCTAACCCATGCCCTAACCATAATCCTAACCCTAACACTTTCCTAAACCTAAACCTAACCCTAACCCTAACCCTAACCCGTACCCTAACCCTAACCCGTACCCTAACCCTAACCCTAACCCTAAACCTAACCCTAACACTAATCCGTACCCTAACCCTAACCCTAACCCGTACCCTAACCCGTACCCTAAACCTAACCCTAACCCTAATCCTAACCCTAACCCTAACACTAACCCGTACCCTAAACCTAACCCTAACCCTAACTCTAACCCTAAACCGTACCCTAACCCTAACCCTAACCCTAACTCTAACCCTAACCCGTAACCTAACCCTGACACTCACCCTAACCCTAACCCGTCCCCTAAACCGTATCCTAACCCTAACCCTAACCCTAACCCTAACCCTAAACCTACCCGTTCCCTAACCCTAACCCTAACCCTTAACCTAACCTGTACCCTAACCCTAACCCTAACCCTAATCCTAGCCCTAACCCTAACACTAACCCGTACCCTAAACCTAACCCTAACCCTAACCCTTAACCCTAACCCGTACCCTAAACCTAAACCTAAACCTAATTCTAACCCTAACCCGAACACAAACCCGTACCCTAACCCTAACCCTAACCCTAACACTAACCCTAACCCGTACCCTAACCCTAACACTAACCCTAACCCTAACCCTAACCCGTACCCTAACCCTAACCCTAACCCTAACCCTAACCAGTACCCTAAACCTAACCCTAACCCAAACCCTAACCCTAACCCTAACCCTAACCCGTACCCTAACCCTAATCCTTTACTAACCCTAACCCTAACCCGTATCCTAACCCGTACCCTAACCCTAACACGTACCCTAACCCTAACCCTAACCTGAACCCATAACCCTAACCCTAACCCGTACCCTAAACCAAACCCTAACCCGTACCCTAACCCTAACCCGTACCCTAACCCTAACCCTAACCCCTAACCCCTAACCCTAACCCTAAACCTAACCCGTACCCTAACCCTAACCCTAAGCCTAACCATAACCCGTACTTTAAACCTAACACTAAGCCTAACCCTAACCCGAACCTGTACCCTAACCCTAACCCTAACCCTAACCCTAACCCTAACCCATACCCTAACCCTAAACCCTAACCCTAACCCTAATCCGTACCCTAAACCTAACCCTAACCCTAACCCGTACCCTAAACCTAACCCTAACCCTAACCCGTACCCTAACCCTAACCCTAACCTGTACCCTAACCCTAACCCTAACCCGTACCCTAACTCTAACCCGTAACCTAACCCTAACCCTAACCCTAACCCGTACCCTAACCCTAACCCTAACCAGTACCCTAACCCTAACACTAACCAGTACCCTATCTCTAACCCATACCCTAACCCTAACCCTAACCCGAACCCTAACCCGTACCCTCACCCTAAACCTAACCCTAACCCTAACCCAAACCCTAACACGTACCCTATCCCTAACCCTAACCCTAAACCTAACCCTTAACCTAACCCGTACCCTAACCCTAACCCTAACCCTAATCCTAACCCTAACCCTAACACTAATCCGTACCCTAACCCTAACCCTAACCCGTACCCTAACCCGTACCCTAAACCTAACCCTAACCCTAATCCTAACCCTAACCCTAACACTAACCCATACCCTAACCCTACCCTAACCCTAACTCTAACCCTAACTCGTACCGTAACCCTAACCCTAACCCTAACCCTAACCCTAACCCGTAACCTAACCCTAACCCTAACCCTAACCCTAACCCGTCCCCTAACCCGTATCCTAACCCTAACCCTAACCCTAACCCTAACCCTAAACCTACCCGTTGCCTAACCCTAAGCCTAACCCTTAAACTAACCCGTACCCTAACCCTAACCCTAACCCTAATCCTAGCCCTAACCCTAACACTAACCCGTACCCTAAACCTAACCCTAACCCTTAACCCTAACCCGTACCCTAAACCTAACCCTAAACCTAATTCTAACCCTAACCCGAACACTAACCCGTACCCTAACCCTAACCCTAACCCTAAAACTAACCCTAACCCGTACCCTAACCCTAACACTAACCCTAACCCGAACCCTAACCCGTACCCTAACCCGTATCCTAACCCTAACCCTAACCCGTACCCTAACCCTAACCCTAAACCTAACCCTAACCAGTACCCTAAACCTAACCCTAACCCTAATCCTAACCCTTACCCTAACACTAACCCGTACCCTAACCCTAACCCTAACCCTAACCCGTACCCTAACCCTAACCCTAAACCGTACCCTAACCCGTACCCTAAACCTAACCCGTACCCTAAACCTAACCCGTACCCTAACCCTAACCCTAACCCTACCCCTATCCCTAACCCTAACCCGTACCCTAACCCTAACCCTAACCCCTTCCTAACCCTAACCCTAACCCTAAACCGTACCCTAACCCTAACCCTAAACCTAACCTAAGCCGTACCCTAACCCTAACCCCTAAACCTAACCCTAACCCGTTCCCTAACCCTAACTCTAACGCTAAACTGTACCCTAACCCTAACCCTAAACCGTACCCTAACTCTAACCCTAACCCGTACCCTAACCCGTACCCTAACCCGTACCCTAACCCTAACCCGTACCATAACCCCAACCCTAATCCTAACCCGTACCCTAACCCGTACCCTAACCCTAACCCGTACCCTAACCCTAACCCTAAACATAACCCGTAACCTAACCCTAAACTGTACCCTAAACCTAACACTAACCCGTACCCTAACCCGTCCCCTAACCCTAACCCGTACCCTAAACCTAACCCGTACCCTAACCCTAACCCTAACCCTAACCCTAACTCGTACCCTAACCCTAAATCTAACCCCTAACCCTAACCCTAACCCTAAACCTAATCTAAACCTAACCCCTAACCCGTACCTTAACCCTAACCCTAACCCGTACCCTAACCCGTAACCTAACCCTAACCTGTACCCTAACCCTAACCCGTATCCTAACCCTAACCCTAACCCGTACCCTAACCCTAACCCTTTCCTAACCCTAACCCTAACCCTAACCCGTACCCTAACCCGTACCCTAAACCTAACCCGTACCCTAACCCTAAACCTTTCCTAACCCTAACCCTAACCCTAACCCTAACCCGTACCCTAACCCGTAACCTAACCCTAACCCGTACCCTAACCCTAACCCTAACCCTAACCCTAACCCCTAACCCTTAACCCTAACCCTAACCCGTACCCTAACCCTAACCCTAACCCTTACTCTAACCCTAACCCTAACCCTAACCCGTACCCTAACCCTAACACTAACCCTAACCCTAACCCTTACCCACACCCTAACCCTAACCCTAACCCGTACCCTAACCCGTACCCTAACCTAACCGGTACCCTAAACCTAACCCGTACCCTAACCCTAACCCTAACTCTAACCCTAACCCTAACCCTAACCCTAACCCTAACCCGTACCCTTACCCTTACCCTAACCCTAACCCTAATCCGTACCCTAGCCCGTACCCTCACCCGTACCCTAACCCTAACGCTAACCCTAAACCTAACCCGTACCCTAACCCTAACACTAAACCTAACACTAACCCTAACCCGTACCCTAACCCTAACCCTAACCCTAACCACTAACCCCTAACCCTAACCGTTACCCTAACCCGTACCTTAACCCTAACACTAAACCTAACCCTAACCCTAACCCGTACCCTAACCCTAACACTAACCCTAACCCGTACCCTAACCCTAACCCTAAACCTAACCCTAACCCGTACCCTAACCCTAACCCGTACGTTAACCTAACCCTAACCCTAACCCTAACCCGTACTCTTACCCGTACCCTAACCCTAAACCGTACCTAACCCTAACCCTAACCCGTACCCTAAACCTAACACTAACCCTATCCCTAAACCTAACCCTAACACTAACACGTACCCTAACCCTAACCCTAACCCTAACCCTAACCCGTACCCTAACCCTAAACCTAACCCGTACCCTAACACTAACCCTAACACTAACCCGTACCCTAACCCTAATCCGTACCCTAACCCTAACCCTAAACCTAACCCGTACCCTTGCCCTAACCCTAACCCCTAACCCTAACCCTAACCCTAACCCTAATCTAACCCTAACCCCTAAACCGTACCCTAACCCTAACCCTAACCCGTACCCTAACCATAACCCCTAACCCTAACCCTAACCCCTAACCCTAACCCTAACCCTAACCCGTACCCTAACCCTAACCCTAACCCTAACCCCTAAACCTAACCCTAACCCTAACCCTAACCCGTACCCTAAACCTAACCCTATGCCTAAACCTAACCCTAACCCATGCCCTAACCATAATCCTAACCCTAGCCCCTAACCCTAACCCTTACACTAACCCGTACCCTAACCCGTACCATAACCCTAACCCTAACCAGTACCCTAACCCTAACACGTACCCTAACCCTAAACCGTACCCTAACACTAACCCGTACCCTAACCCTAACCCTAACCCTAACCCCTAACCCTAACCCTAACCCGTACCCTAACCCTAACACTAATCCGTCCCCTAACCCTAACCCGTACCCTAACCCTAACCCTAAACCTAACCCTAACACGTACACTAACCATAAACCCTAACCCTAACCCTAAGCTGTACCCTAAACCTAACCCTAACCCTAACCCGTACCCTAACCCTAACCCTAACCCGTACCCTAACCCGTACCCGTACCCAAACCCTAACCCTAACCCTAACCGGTACCCTAAACCGTACCCTAACCCTAACCCATACCCTAACCCTAACCCTAACCCGTAATCTAACCCAACCCCTAACCCGTACCCTAACCCTAACCCTAACCCGTACCCTAACCCGTACCCTAACCCTAACCCGTACCCTAACCCTAACCCTAACCCTACCCCTATCCCTAACCCTAACCCGTACCCTAACCCTAACTCTAACCCTTTCCTAAACCTAACCCTAACCATAACCTTAACCCTAACCCGTACCCTAACCTGTAGCCTAAACCTAACCCTTACCCTAACCCTAAACCTAACCCGTACCCTAACCCTATCTCTAACCCTAACCCGTACCTTATCCCTTACCCTAAACCTAACTCTAACCCGTACCTTAACCCTAACCCTAACCCTAACCCTAACCCTTTCCTAACCCTAAACCTAACCCTAACCCGTACCCTAACCCTAACACTAACCCTAACCCATACCCTTACCATAACCCTAACCCTAAACCTTACCCGTACCCTAACCCGTACCCTAACCCTAACCCTAAACCTAACCCGTACCCTAACCCTAACACTAACCCTAAACTGTACCCTAACACTAACCCTAACCCTAACCCTAACCCCAAACCCCTAACCCTAACCGTAACCCTAACCCGTACCTTAACTCTAACACTAAACCTAACCCTAACCCTAACCCGTACCCTAACCCTAACCCTAACCCTAACCCTAACACTAACCCATACACTAACCCTAACCCCTAACCCTAACCCTAACCCGTACCCTAACCCTAACACTAACCCTAACCCGTTCCCTAACCCTAACCCTAACCCTAATCCTAACCCTAACCCATACCCTAACCCTAAACCGTACCATAACCCTAACCCTAACCCGTTCCCTAACCCTAAACCTAACACTAACCCTAACCCTTACTCTTACCCGTACCCTCACCCTAAACGGTACCCTAACCCTAACCCTAACCCGTACCCTAACCCGTACCCTATCCCTAACCCTAACCCCTAACCCTAACCCTAACCCTAACCCTAATCTAAACCTAACCCCTAAACCGTACCCTAACACTAACCCTAACCCTAACCCTAACCCTTAACCCTAACCCTAACCCCTAACCCTAAACCTAACCCTAAACCTAACCCGTTCCCTAACCCTAACACTAACCCTAACCCTAACCCCTAAACCTAACCCTAACCCTAACCCTAACCCTAACCCTAACCCGTACCCTAACCTAAACTCTAAGCCTAAACCTAACCCTAAACCGTACCCTAACCATAACCCTAACCCTAACCCCTAACCCTAACCCTTACCCTAACCCGTACCCTAACCCGTACCCCAGTCCTAACCCGTACCCTAACCCTAACCCTAACCCTAATCCGTACGCTAACCCTAACCCTAACACTAACCGTAACCCTAACCCGTACCCTAACCCTAACCCGTACCCTAAGACTAACCTTAACCCTAACCCTACCCCTAACCCCTAACCCTAACCCGTACACTAACCCTAACCCTAATCCGTCCCCTAACCCTAACCCGTACCCTAAACCTAACCCTAACCCTAACCCGTACCCTAACCCGTACCCTAACCGTAACCCGTACACTAACCCTAACCCTAACCCTTACCCCTAACCCTAACCCTAACCCGTACCCTAAGTCTAATCCTAACGCGTACCCTAACCCTAACCGGTACCCTAAACCTAACCCTTGCCCTAACCCTAACCCTAACCCTAACCCGTACCCTAACCCGTACCCAAACCCTAACCCGTACCCTAACCCGTACCCTAACCCTAACCCTTACCCTAACCCTAACCGTAACCCGTACCCTAAACCTAACCCTAACCCTAACCCGTACCCTAACCCTATCCCTAACCCGTACCCTAACCCTAACCCTAACCTGTACCCTAACCCTAACCCTTACCCTAACCCTAACCCATACCCTAACCCTAAATTTAACCCTAACCCTAACCCTTACCCTAACCCTAACCCTAAACCTAACCCGTACCCTAACCCTAACACTAACCCTAACACTAACCCTAACCTGTACCCTAACACTAACCCTAACCCTAACCCTAACCCTAACCCCTAACACCTAACCCTAACCGTAACCCTAACCCGTACCTTAACCCTAACACTAAACCTAACCCTAACCCTAACCCGTACCCTAACGCTAACCCTAACCCTAAGCCTAACACTAACCCTTACACTAACCTTAACCCCTAACCCTAACCCGTACCCTAACCCTAACACTAACCCTAACCCGTACCCTAACCCTAACCCTAATCCTAACCCTAACCCTAACCCATACCCTAACCCTAAACCGTACCATAACCCTAACCCTAACCAGTACCCTAACCCTAAACCTAACCCTAACCCTAACCCGTACTCTTACCCGTACCCTAACCCTAAACCGTACCCTAACCCTAACCCTAACCCGTACCCTAACCCGTACCCTATCCCTAACCCTAACCCATAACCCTAACCCTAGCCCTAACCCTAATCTAAACCTAACCCCTAAACCGTACCCTAACCCTAACCCTAACCCTAACCCTAACCCTTAACCCTAACCCTAACCCCTAACCCTAACCCTAAACCCTAACCCTAACCCGTACCCTAACCCTACCCTAACCATATCCCTAACCCCTATACCTATCCCTAACCCTAACGCTAACCCGTACCCTAACCCTAACTCTAAGCCTAAACCTAACCCTAAACCGTACCCTAACCATTACCTTAACCCTAACCCCTAACACTTACCCTAACCCGTACCCTAACCCGTACTCCAACCCTAACCCGTACCCTAACCCTAGAACGTATCCTAACCCTAACCCTAACCCTAACCCGTATGCTAACCCTAAGTCTCGCCCTAACGCTAACCCTAACCCGTACCCTAACCCTAACTCGTACCCTAAGCCTAACCCTAACCCTAACCCTAAACCTAACCCCTAACCCTAACCCTAACCCGTACCCTAACCCTAACCCTAATCCGTCCCCTACCCCTAACCCGTACCCTAAACCTAACCCTAACCCTAACCCGTACCCTAAACCTAAACCGTACCCTAAACCTAACCCTAACCCTAACCCCTAACCCTAACCCTAACCCGTACTCTAAGTCTAATCCTAACGCGTACCCTAACCCTAACCGGTACCCTAACCCTAACCCTAGCCCTAACCCTAACCCTAACCCTAAACCGTACCCTAACCCGTACCCTAACCCTAACCCGTACCCTAACCCGTACCCTAACCCTAACCCTAACCCGTACCCTAAACCTAACCCTAACCCTAACCCGTACCCTAACCCGTACCCTAACCCGTACCATAACCCTAACCCTAAACCTTTCCTAACCCTAACCCTAACCCTAACCCGTACCCTAAACCTAACCCTAACCCTAACCCGCACCGTAAACCTAACCCTAAACCTAACCCTAACCCTAACCCTAACCCTAACCCGTACCCGTACCGTAACCCTAACCAAAACCCGTATCCTAACCCTAACCCTAACCCTAAACCTAAACCTAACCTCTAAACCTAAACCGTACCCTAACCCTAATCCGTACCCTAATCCTTACCCGTACCCTAACCCTAACCCTAACCCGTACCCTAACAATAACCCGTACCCTAACCCTAACCCTAACCCTAACCCTAACCCTAACCCCTAACCCTAACCCTAAACCGTATCCTAACCCTAACCCTAACCAGTACCCTAAACCTAACCCGTACCCTAACCCTATCCCTAACCCGTACCCTAACCCTAACCCTACCTGTACCCTTACCCTAACCCTTACCCTAACCCTAACCCGTACCCTAACCCTAAATTGAACCCTAACCCTAACCCGTACCCTAACCCTAACCCTAAACCTAACCCGTACCCTAACCCTAACACTAACCCTAACACTAACCCTAACCTGTACCCTAACACTAACCCTAACCCTAACCCTAACCCCTAACACCTAACCCTAACCGTAACTCTAACACGTACCTTAACCCTAACACTAAACCTAACCCAAACCCTAACCCGTACCCTAACCCTAACACTAACCCTAACCCGTACCCTAACCCTAACCCAAACCCTAACCCTAACCCATACCCTAACCCTAAACCGTACCATAACCCTAACCCTAACCAGTACCCTAACCCTAAACCTAACCCTAACCCTAACCCGTACTCTTACCCGTAACCTAACCCTAAACCGTACCCTACCCCTAACCCTAACCCGTACCCTAACCAGTACCCTATCTCTAACCCTAACCCCTAACCCTAACCCTAACCCTAACCCTAATCTAAACCTAACCCCTAAACCGTACCCTAACCCTAACCCTAACCCTAACAATAACCCTAACCCTTAACCCTAACCCTAACCCCTAACCCTAATCCTAACCCTAACCCTAACCCGTACCCTAACCCTAACCCTAACCATATCCCTAACCCTTAACCTAACCTAACCCTAACCCTAACCATAACCCGTACCCTAACCCTAACTCTAAGCCTAAACCTAACCCTAAACCGTACCCTAACCATTACCCTAACCCTAACCACTAACCCGTACCCTAACCCGTACCCCAACCCTAACCCGTACCCTAACCCTAAACCGTACCCTAACCCTAACCCTAACCCTAACCCTAACCCGTACGCTAACCCTAACCCTCACCCTAACGCTAAACCTAACCCGTACCCTAACCCTAACCCGTACCCTAAGCCTAACCCTAACCCTAACCTAAACCTAACCCCTAACCCTAACCCTAACCCGTACCCTAACCCTAACCCTAATCCATCCCCTCACCCTAACCCGTACCCTAAACCTAACCCTAACCCTAACCCTAACCCGTACCCTAACCCTAACCCGTACCCTAACCCTAACCCATACCCTAACCCTAACCCTAACCCCTAACCCTAACCCTAACACGTACTCTAAGTCTAATCCTAACGCGTACCCTAACCCTAACTGGTACCCTAACCCTAACCCTTGCCCTAACCCTAACCCTAACCCTAACCCGTACCCTAACCCGTACCCTAACCCTAACCCGTACCCTAACCCTAACCCTAACCCTTACCCTAACCCTAACCCTAACCCGTACCCTAAACCTAACCCGTACCCTAACCCGTACCCTAACCCGTACCCAGCCCGTACCCTAACCCTAACCTTAATCCTAACCCTAACCACTAACCCCAAACCCTAACCCTAACCCTAACCCGTACCCTAACCCTAACCCTAACCCTAACCCGTACCTTAACCCGTACCCTTACCCTAACCCTAACCCGTACCCTAACCCTAACCCTAACCTAACTCTAACCCTTTCCATACCCTAACCCTAACCCTAACCCTAACCGGTACCCGAACCTAACCCGTACCCTAACCCTAACCCTAACCCCTAACCCTAACCCTAACACTAATCGTACCCTAACCCTAACCCTAACCCGTACCCTAAACCTAACCCGTACCCTAACTCTAACCCTAACCCTAACCCTAACCTGTACCCTAACCCTAAACTGTACCCTAACCCTAACCCGTACCCTAACCCTAACACTAACCCTAACCCTACCCCGTACCCTATCCCGTAACCCAACCCTAACCCGTACCCTAACCAGTACCCTAACACTAACCCTAACCCAACCCTAACCCGTACCCTAAACCTAACACTAACCCTAACCCTAATCCGTACCCTAACCCTAACCCTAACCCTAAACCTAGCCCTAACCCGTACCCTAACCCGTACTCTAACCCTAACTCGTACACTAACCCGTACCCTAACCCTAACCCTAAACCTAACCCTAACCCCTAACCCATAACCCTAACCCTAATCCTAACCCTAACCCGTAATTTAAACCTAACACTAAGCCTAACCCTAACCCTAACCCGTACCCTAACCCTAACCCTAACCCTAACCCTAACCCTAACCCATACCCTAACCCTAACCCCTAAACCTAACCCTAACCCGTACCCTAACCAAAACCTAACCCTAACCCTAACCCGTACCCTAACCCTAACCCTAACCCTAACCCGTACCCTAACCCTAACCCTAACCAGTACCCTAACCCTAACACTAACCCCGTACCCTAACTCTAACCTGTACCCTAACCCTAACCCTAACCCTAACCCTAACGCTATCCCTAACCCTAACCCTAAACCTAACCCTTAACCTAACTCGTACCCTAACCCTAGCCCTAAACCTAATCCTAACCCTAACCCTAACACTAACCCGTACCCTAACCCTAACCCTAACCCTAACTCTAACCCTAACCCGTACCCTAACCATAACCCTAACCCTAACCAGTACCCTAACCCTAACCCACACCCTAACCCTAACCCTAACCCGTACCCTAACACGTACCCTAACCTAACCGGTACCCTAAACCTAAACCGTATCCTAACCCTAACCCTAACTCTAACCCTAACCCTAACCCGTTCCCTAACCCTAACCCTAACACTTTCCTAACCCTAACTCTAACCCTAACCCGTACCCTAACCCTAACCTGTACCCTAACCCGTACCCTAACACTAAACCATACCCTAACCCTAACCCTAACCCTAACCCGTACCCTAACCCTAAACCTAAACCTAACCCTAACTCGTACCCTAACCCTAACCCTAACCCTAAACCTAATCCGTACCCTAACACTAACCCTAACCCGTACCCTAACCCTAACTCTAACCAGTACCCTAACCCTAAAACTAACCCGTACCCTATCTCTAACCCATACCCTAACCCTAACCCTAACCCGAACCCTAACCCGTACCCTATCCCTAACCCTAACCCTAAACCTAACCCTTAACCTAACCCGTACCCTAACCCTAACCCTAACCCTAATCCTAACCCTAACCCTAACACTAATCCGTACCCTAACCCTAACCCTAACCCGTACCCTAACCCGTACCCTAAACCTAACCCTAACCCTAATCCTAACCCTAACCCTAACACTAACCCGTACCCTAACCCTACCCTAACCCTAACTCAAACCCTAACCCGTAACCTAACCCTAACCCTAACCCTAACCCTAACCCGTAACCTAACCTAACCCTAACCCTAACCCTAACCCGTCCCCTAACCCGTATCCTAACCCTAACCCTAACCCTAACCCTAAACCTACCCGTTCCCTAACCCTAAGCCTAACCCTTAACCTAACCCGTACCCTAACCCTAAACCTAACCCTAATCCTAGCCCTAACCCTAACACTAACCCGTACCCTAAACCTAACCCTAACCCTAACACTTAACCCTAACCCGTAACCTAAACCTAACCCTAAACCTAATTCTAACCCTAACCCGAACACTAACCCGTACCCTAACCCTAACCCTAACCCTAACACTAACCCTAACCCGTACCCTAACCCTAACACTAACCCTAACCCTAACCCTAACCCGTACCCTAACCCGTATCCTAAACCTAACCCTAACCCTAACCCGTACCCTAACCCTAACCCTAACCCTAACCCTAACCAGTACCATAAACCTAACCCTAACCCTAATCCTAACCCTAACCCTAACACTAACCCGTACCCTAACCCTAACCCTAACCCTAACCCGTACCCTAACCCTAACACTAACCCTAAACCTAACCCGTACCCTAACCCGTTTCCTAACCCTAACTCTAACCCTAACCCGTACCCTAACCCTAACCCGTACCCTAACACTAACCCTAACCATAACCCGTACCCTAACCCTAACCCTAACCCTAACCCAAACCCGTAACCTAACCCTAACCCTAACCCTAACCCTAACCAGTACCGTAACCCTAACCCACACCCTAACCCTAAACCTAACCCGTACCCTAACCCGTACCCTAACCTAACCGGTAACCTAACCCTAACCCGTATCCTAACCCTAACCCTAACCCTTTCCTAACCCTAAACCTAACCCTAACCCGTACCCTAACCCTAACCCGTACCCTAACCCGTACCCTAAACCTAACCCGTACCCTAACCCTAACCCTAACCCTAACCCGTACCCTAACCCTAACCCTAAACCTAACACTAACCCGTACACTAACCCTAACCCGTACCCTAACCCTAACCCTAACCCTAAACCTAACCCATACCCTAACCCTAACCCTAACCCTAACCCTTTCCTAACCATAACCTAAACCTAACCCTAACCCTAACCCATAACCTAACCCTAACCCGTACCCTAACCCTACCCCTAACCCTCACCCTAACCCGTACCCTAACCCTAACCCGTACCCTAAACCTAACCCTAACCCTAACCCGTACCCTAACCCTAATCCTTTCCTAACCCTAACCCTAACCCTAACCCTAACCCGTATCCTAACCCGTACCCTAACCCTAACCCGTACCCTAACCCTAACCCTAACCCCTAACCCTAACCCTAACCCGTACCCTAAACCTAACCCTAACCCGTACCCTAACCCTAACCCGTACCCTAACCCTAACCCTAACCCCTAACCCCTAACCCTAACCCTAACCAGTACCCTAACCCTAACCCTAACCCGTACCCTAACCCTAAGCCTAACCCTAACCCTAACCCGTACCCTAACCCTAACCCTAACCCTAACCCTAACCCTAACCCGTACCCTAACCCATACCCTAAACCTAACCCTAATCCGTACCATAACCCTAACCCTAACCCGTAACCTAACCCTAACCCTAACCCTAACGCTAACCCTAACCCGTACCCTACCCATAACCCTAACTCTAACCCTAACCGGTACCCTAAACCGTAACCTAACCCTAACCCTAACCCTAACCCTAACCCGTACATTAACCCTAACCCTAACCCTAACCCATACCCTAACCCTAACCCTAACCAGTACCCTAACCCTAACCCTAACCCTAAACCTAACCCTAACCCTAAC
Organism: Urocyon cinereoargenteus; assembly: GCA_032313775.1. Taxonomy (NCBI): domain Eukaryota; kingdom Metazoa; phylum Chordata; class Mammalia; order Carnivora; family Canidae; genus Urocyon; species Urocyon cinereoargenteus. The sequence continues at coordinate 324,572 of JAVLSZ010000149.1, forward strand.
CCGTACCCTAAAACTAACCCTAACCCTAACCCGTAACCTAACCCTAAACCTAACCCTAACCCTAAGCCGTACCCTAACCCTAACCCCTAAACCTAACCCCAACCCGTTCCCTAACCCTAACTCTAAACCTAAACTGTACCCTAACCCTAACCCTAACCCGTACCCTAACTCTAACTCTAACCCGTACCCTAACCCTAACCCTAACCCGTACCCTAACCCTAACCCGTACCCTAACCCTAAATCTAATCCTAACCCGTACCCTAACCCTAACCCGTAACCTAACCCTAAACCTAAACCTAACCCGTACCCTAACCCTAAACCGTACCCTAAACCTAACCCTAACCTGTACCCTAACCCGTCCCCTAACCCTAACCCGTACCCTAAACCTAACCCGTACACTAACCCTAACCCTAACGCTAACCCTAACCGGTACCCTAACCCTAAACCTAACCCCTAACCCTAACCCTAACCCTAAACCTAATCTACCCTAACCCCTAACCCGTACCCTAACCCTAACCCTAACCCGTAACCTAACCCTAACCCTAACCCGTACCCTAACCCTAACCCGTACCCAAACCCTTACCCTAACCCTAAACCGTACCCTAAACCGTACCCTAACCATAAACCGTAACCTAAACCTAACCCTAACCCAACCCGTACCCTAACCCTAACCCGTACCCTAACCCAAACCCTAACCCTAACCCGTACCCTAAACCGTACCCTAACCCTAAACCGTACCCTAAACCTAACCCTAACCCAATCCGTACCCTAACCCTAAACAGTACCCTAACCCTAACCCGTACCCTAACCCTAACACTACCCCTAAACCTAACCCTAACCCGTACCCTAACCCTAACCCTAACCCTTTCCTAAACCTAACCCTAACCCTAACCCGTACCCTAACCCTATCCCTAACCCGTACCCTAACCCTAACCCTAACCTGTACCCTAACCCTAACCCTTACCCTAACCCTAACCCGTACCCTAACCCTAAATTTAACCCTAACCCTAACCCGTACCCTAACCCTAACCCTAAACCTAACCCGTACCCTAACCCTAACACTAACCCTAACACTAACCCTAACCTGTACCCTAACACTAACCCTAACCCTAACCCTAACCCTAACCCCTAACACCTAACCCTAACCGTAACCCTAACCCGTACCTTAACCCTAACACTAAACCTAACCCTAACCCTAACCCGTACCCTAACCCTAACCCGTGCCCTAAACCTAACCCTAACCCTAACTCTAACCCGTACCCTAACCCTAACCCTAACCCGTACCCTAACCCTAACACTAACCCTAACACTAACCCGTACACTAACCCGTATCCTAACCCTAACCCGTACCCTAAACAGTACCCTAACCCTAACCCTAACCCGTATCTCGACCTAACCCTAACCCTAAACCTAACCCTAAACCGTACCCTAACCCTTACCCTAACCCTAACCGTAACCTGTACCCTAACCCTAACCCTAACCCTAACCCTAACCCGTACCCTAACCCTAACCTAACCCTAACTCGTACACTAAACCGTACCCTAACCCTAACCCTAAACCTAACTCTAACCCCTAACCCATAACCCTAACCCTAACCCTAACCGTAACCCTAACCCATACCCTAACCCTAACCCCTAATCCTAACCCTAACCCGTACATAAACCTAACCCTAACCCTAACCCGTACCCTAACCCTAACCCTAACCCTAACCCGTACCCTAACCCTAACCCTAACCAGTACACTTACCCTAACCCTAACCCGTACACTAACTCTAACCCGTACCCTAACCCTAACCCTAACCCTAAGCCGAACACTAACCCGTACCCTCACCCTAAACCTAACCCTAAACCTAACCCGAACCCTAACCCGTACACTAACCCTAACCCTAACCCTAAACCTAACCGTAAACCTAACCAGTACCCTAACCATAACCCTAACCCTAAACCTAACACTAACCCTAACACTAACCCGTACCCTAACCCTAACCCTAACCCGTACCCTAACCCGTACCCTAAACCTAACCCTAACCCTAATCCTAACCCTAACCCTAACACTAACCCGTACCCTAACCCTAGCCCTAACCCTAACCCGTACCCTAAACCATACCCTAACCCTAACCCTAACCCTAACCCTAACCCTAACCCATATCCTAACCCTAACCCTAACCCTTAACCTAACCCGTACCCTAACCCTAACCCTAACCCTAATCCTAACCCTAAACCTAACACTAACCCTTACCCTAACCGTAACCCTAACCCTAACCCTAACCCGTACCCTAAACCTAACCCTAACCCTAACTCTTAACCCTAACCCGTACCCTAAACCTAACCCTAACCCTAATCCTAACCCTAACCCTAACACTAACCCGTACCCTAACCCTAACCCTAACCCATACCCTAACCCTAACCCTAACCCGTACCCTAACACTAACCCACACCCTAACCCTAACCCGAACCCGTACCCTAACCCGTACCCTAACCTAACCCGAACCCTAAACTTAACCCGTACCCTAACCCATATCCGAACCCTAACCCTAACCCTAACCCGTACCCTAACCCATATCCTAACCCTAACCCTAACCCTAACCCGTACCCTAACCCGTATCCTAACCCTAAACCTAACCCTAACCCGTACCCTAACCCTAAACCGTACCCTAACACTAACCCTAACCATAACCCGTACCCTAACCCTAACCCTAACCCTAACCCTAACCAGGACCCTAACCCTAACCCACACCCTAACCCTAAACCTAACCCGTACCCTAACCCGTACCCTAACCTAACCGGTAACCTAACCCTATCCCGTATCCTAACCCTAACCCTAACCCTTTCCTAACCCTAAACCTAACCCTAACCCGTACCCTAACCCTAACCCGTACCCTAACCCGTACCCTAAACCTAACCCGTACCCTAACCCTAACCCTAACCCTAACCCGTACCCTAACCCTAACCCTAAACCTAACACTAACCCGTACACTAACCCTAACCCGTACCCTAACCCTAACCCTAACCCTAACCCTAACCCATACCCTAACCCTAACCCTAACCCTAACCCTTTCCTAACCATAACCTAAACCTAACCCTAACCCTAACCCATAACCTAACCCTAACCCGTACCCTAACCCTACCCCTAACCCTCACCCTAACCCGTACCCTAACCCTAACCCGTACCCTAAACCTAACCCTAACCCTAACCCGTACCCTAACCCTAATCCTTTCCTAACCCTAACCCTAACCCTAACCCTAACCCGTATCCTAACCCGTACCCTAACCCTAACCCGTACCCTAACCCTAACCCTAACCCCTAACCCTAACCCTAACCTGTACCCTAAACCTAACCCTAACCCGTACCCTAACCTAACCCGTACCCTAACCCTAACCCTAACCCCTAACCCCTAACCCTAACCCTAACCAGTACCCTAACCCTAACCCTAACCCGTACCCTAACCCTAAGCCTAACCCTAACCCTAACCCGTACCCTAACCCTAAACCTAACCCTAACCCTAACCCTAACCCGTACCCTAACCCATACCCTAAACCTAACCCTAATCCGTACCCTAACCCTAACCCAAACCCGTAACCTAACCCTAACCCTAACCCTAACGCTAACCCTAACCCGTACCCTACCCATAACCCTAACCCTAACCCTAACCGGTACCCTAAACCGTAACCTAACCCTAACCCTAACCCTAACCCGTACATTAACCCTAACCCTAACCCTAACCCATACCCTAACCCTAATCCTAACCAGTACCCTAACCCTAACCCTAACCCTAAACCTAACCCTAACCCTAACCCGTACCCTAAAACTAACCCTAACCCTAACCCGTAACCTAACCCTAAACCTAACCCTAACCCTAAGCCGTACCCTAACCCTAACCCCTAAACCTAACCCCAACCCGTTCCCTAACCCTAACTCTAACCTAAACTGTACCCTAACCCTAACCCTAACCCGTACCCTAACTCTAACCCTAACCCGTACCCTAACCCTAACCCGTACCCTAACCCTAACCCGTACCCTAACCCTAAATCTAATCCTAACCCGTACCCTAACCCTAACCCGTACCCTAACCCTAAACCTAAACCTAACCCGTACCCTAACCCTAAACCGTACCCTAAACCTAACCCTAACCCGTACCCTAACCCGTCCCCTAACCCTAACCCATACCCTAAACCTAACCCGTACACTAACCCTAACCCTAACGCTAACCCTAACCGGTACCCTAACCCTAAACCTAACCCCTAACCCTAACCCTCACCCTAAACCTAATCTACCCTAACTCCTAACCCGTACCCTAACCCTAACCCTAACCCGTAACCTAACCCTAACCCTAAGCCGTACCCTAACCCTAACCCGTACCCAAACCCTTACCCTAACCCTAACCCGTTCCCTAAACCGTACCCTAACCATAAACCGTAACCTAAACCTAACCCTAACCCAACCCGTACCCTAACCCTAACCCGTACCCTAACCCAAACCCTAACCCGTACCCTAACCCGTACCCTAAACCGTACCCTAACCCTAAACCGTACCCTAAACCTAACCCTAACCCAATCCGTACCCTAACCCTAAACAGTACCCTAACCCTAACCCGTACCCTAACCCTAACACTACCCCTAAACCTAACCCTAACCCGTACCCTAACCCTAACCCTAACCCTTTCCTAAACCTAAACCTAACCCTAACCCGTACCCTAACCCGTACTCTAACCCGTACACTAACCCTAACCCGTAAACTAACCCTAACCCTAACCCGTACCCTAACCCGTACCCTAACCCTAACCCGTACCCTAAACCTAACCCTAACCCTAACTCTAACCCGTACCCTAACCCTAACCCTAACCCGTACCCTAACCCTAACACTAACCCTAACCCTAACCCGTACACTAACCCGTATCCTAACCCTAACCCGTACCCTAACCAGTACCCTAACCCTAACCCTAACCCGTATCTCGACCTAACACTAACCCTAAACCTAACCCTAAACCGTACCCTAACCCTTACCCTAACCCTAACCGTAACCTGTACCCTAACCCTAACCCTAACCCTAACCCTAACCCTAACCCGTACCCTAACCCTAACCTAACCCTAACTCGTACACTAACCCGTACCCTAACCCTAACCCTAAACCTAACTCTAAACCCTAACCCATAACCCTAACCCTAACCCTAACCGTAACCATAACCCATACCCTAACCCTAACCCCTAATCCTAACCCTAACCCGTACATAAACCTAACCCTAACCCTAACCCGTACCCTAACCCTAACCCTAACCCTAACCCGTACCCTAACCCTAACCCTAACCAGTACCCTAACCCTAACCCTAACCCGTACACTAACTCTAACCCGTACCCTAACCCTAACCCTAACCCTAAGCCGAACCCTAACCCGTACCCTCACCCTAAACCTAACCCTAAACCTAACCCGAACCCTAACCCGTACCCTAACCCTAACCCTAACCCTAAACCTAACCGTAAACCTAACCCGTACCCTAACCCTAACCCTAACCCTAAACCTAACACTAACCCTAACACTAACCCGTACCCTAACCCTAACCCTAACCCTAACCCTAACCCGTACCCTAAACCTAACCCTAACCCTAATCCTAACCCTAAACCTAACACTAACCCTTACCCTAACCGTAACCCTAACCCTAATCCTAACCCTAACCCTAACACTAACCCTTACCCTAACCATAACCCTAACCCTAACCCTAACCCGTACCCTAAACCTAACCCTAACCCTAACTCTTAACCCTAACCCGTACCCTAAACCTAACCCTAACCCTAATCCTAACCCTAACCCTAACACTAACCCGTACCCTAACCCTAACCCTAACCCATACCCTAACCCTAACCCTAACCCGTACCCTAACACTAACCCACACCCTAACCCTAACCCGAACCCGTACCCTAACCCGTACCCTAACCTAACCCGAACCCTAAACTTAACCCGTACCCTAACCCGTATCCGAACCCTAACCCTAACCCTAACCCGTACCCTAACCCGTATCCTAACCCTAACCCTAACCCTAAACCTAACCCGTACCCTAACCCGTATCCTAACCCTAACCCTAACCCTAACCCGTACCCTAACCCTAACCCTAACACTAACCCTAACCCGTACCCTAAACCTAACCCTAACCCTAATCCTAACCCTAACCCTAACACTAAGCCGTAACCTAACCCTAACCCTAACCCTAACCCTAACCTGTACCCTAACCCTAAACCTAACCCTAAACCTAACCCGTACCCTAACCCGTATCCTAAACCTAACCCTAACCCTAACACGTACCCTAACGCTAACCCGTACCCTAAACCTAAACCGTACCCTAACACTAACCCTAACCATAACCCGTACCCTAAACCTAACCCGAACCCTAACCCTAACCCTAACCCGTACCCTAACCCTAACCCTAACCATAACCCTAACCCTAACCAGTACCCTAACACTAACCCACACCCTAACCCTAACCTTAACCCGTACCCTAACACGTACCCTAACCTAACCGGTACCCTAAACTTAAACCGTACCCTAACCCTAACCCTAACTCTAACCCTAACCCTAACCCGTTCCCTAACCCTAACCCTAACCCTTTCCTAACCCTAACCCTAACCCTAACCCGTACCCTAACCCTAACCCGTACCCTAACCCGTACCCTAACCCTAAAACATACCCTAACCCTAACACTAACACTAACCCGTACCCTAACCCTAACCCTAACCCTAACCCTAACACTAACCCGTACACTAACCCTAACCCGTACCCTAACCCTAACCCTAACGCTATCCCTAACCCTAACCCTAAACCTAACCCTTAACCTAACTCGTACCCTAACCCTAGCCCTAAACCTAATCCTAACCCTAACCCTAACACTAACCCGTACCCTAACCCTAACCCTAACCCTAACTCTAACCCTAACCCGTACCCTAACCATAACCCTAACCCTAACCAGTACCCTAACCCTAACCCACACCCTAACCCTAACCCTAACCCGTACCCTAACACGTACCCTAACCTAACCGGTACCCTAAACCTAAACCGTATCCTAACCCTAACCCTAACTCTAACCCTAACCCTAACCCGTTCCCTAACCCTAACCCTAACACTTTCCTAACCCTAACTCTAACCCTAACCCGTACCCTAACCCTAACCTGTACCCTAACCCGTACCCTAACACTAAACCATACCCTAACCCTAACCCTAACCCTAACCCGTACCCTAACCCTAAACCTAAACCTAACCCTAACTCGTACCCTAACCCTAACCCTAACCCTAAACCTAATCCGTACCCTAACACTAACCCTAACCCGTACCCTAACCCTAACTCTAACCAGTACCCTAACCCTAAAACTAACCCGTACCCTATCTCTAACCCATACCCTAACCCTAACCCTAACCCGAACCCTAACCCGTACCCTATCCCTAACCCTAACCCTAAACCTAACCCTTAACCTAACCCGTACCCTAACCCTAACCCTAACCCTAATCCTAACCCTAACCCTAACACTAATCCGTACCCTAACCCTAACCCTAACCCGTACCCTAACCCGTACCCTAAACCTAACCCTAACCCTAATCCTAACCCTAACCCTAACACTAACCCGTACCCTAACCCTACCCTAACCCTAACTCAAACCCTAACCCGTAACCTAACCCTAACCCTAACCCTAACCCTAACCCGTAACCTAACCTAACCCTAACCCTAACCCTAACCCGTCCCCTAACCCGTATCCTAACCCTAACCCTAACCCTAACCCTAAACCTACCCGTTCCCTAACCCTAAGCCTAACCCTTAACCTAACCCGTACCCTAACCCTAAACCTAACCCTAATCCTAGCCCTAACCCTAACACTAACCCGTACCCTAAACCTAACCCTAACCCTAACACTTAACCCTAACCCGTAACCTAAACCTAACCCTAAACCTAATTCTAACCCTAACCCGAACACTAACCCGTACCCTAACCCTAACCCTAACCCTAACACTAACCCTAACCCGTACCCTAACCCTAACACTAACCCTAACCCTAACCCTAACCCGTACCCTAACCCGTATCCTAAACCTAACCCTAACCCTAACCCGTACCCTAACCCTAACCCTAACCCTAACCCTAACCAGTACCATAAACCTAACCCTAACCCTAATCCTAACCCTAACCCTAACACTAACCCGTACCCTAACCCTAACCCTAACCCTAACCCGTACCCTAACCCTAACACTAACCCTAAACCTAACCCGTACCCTAACCCGTTTCCTAACCCTAACTCTAACCCTAACCCGTACCCTAACCCTAACCCGTACCCTAACACTAACCCTAACCATAACCCGTACCCTAACCCTAACCCTAACCCTAACCCAAACCCGTAACCTAACCCTAACCCTAACCCTAACCCTAACCAGTACCGTAACCCTAACCCACACCCTAACCCTAAACCTAACCCGTACCCTAACCCGTACCCTAACCTAACCGGTAACCTAACCCTAACCCGTATCCTAACCCTAACCCTAACCCTTTCCTAACCCTAAACCTAACCCTAACCCGTACCCTAACCCTAACCCGTACCCTAACCCGTACCCTAAACCTAACCCGTACCCTAACCCTAACCCTAACCCTAACCCGTACCCTAACCCTAACCCTAAACCTAACACTAACCCGTACACTAACCCTAACCCGTACCCTAACCCTAACCCTAACCCTAAACCTAACCCATACCCTAACCCTAACCCTAACCCTAACCCTTTCCTAACCATAACCTAAACCTAACCCTAACCCTAACCCATAACCTAACCCTAACCCGTACCCTAACCCTACCCCTAACCCTCACCCTAACCCGTACCCTAACCCTAACCCGTACCCTAAACCTAACCCTAACCCTAACCCGTACCCTAACCCTAATCCTTTCCTAACCCTAACCCTAACCCTAACCCTAACCCGTATCCTAACCCGTACCCTAACCCTAACCCGTACCCTAACCCTAACCCTAACCCCTAACCCTAACCCTAACCCGTACCCTAAACCTAACCCTAACCCGTACCCTAACCCTAACCCGTACCCTAACCCTAACCCTAACCCCTAACCCCTAACCCTAACCCTAACCAGTACCCTAACCCTAACCCTAACCCGTACCCTAACCCTAAGCCTAACCCTAACCCTAACCCGTACCCTAACCCTAACCCTAACCCTAACCCTAACCCTAACCCGTACCCTAACCCATACCCTAAACCTAACCCTAATCCGTACCATAACCCTAACCCTAACCCGTAACCTAACCCTAACCCTAACCCTAACGCTAACCCTAACCCGTACCCTACCCATAACCCTAACTCTAACCCTAACCGGTACCCTAAACCGTAACCTAACCCTAACCCTAACCCTAACCCTAACCCGTACATTAACCCTAACCCTAACCCTAACCCATACCCTAACCCTAACCCTAACCAGTACCCTAACCCTAACCCTAACCCTAAACCTAACCCTAACCCTAACCCGTACCCTAAAACTAACCCTAACCCTAACCCGTAACCTAACCCTAAACCTAACCCTAACCCTAAGCCGTACCCTAACCCTAACCCCTAAACCTAACCCCAACCCGTTCCCTAACCCTAACTCTAAACCTAAACTGTACCCTAACCCTAACCCTAACCCGTACCCTAACTCTAACTCTAACCCGTACCCTAACCCTAACCCTAACCCGTACCCTAACCCTAAATCTAATCCTAACCCGTACCCTAACCCTAACCCGTAACCTAACCCTAAACCTAAACCTAACCCGTACCCTAACCCTAAACCGTACCCTAAACCTAACCCTAACCTGTACCCTAACCCGTCCCCTAACCCTAACCCGTACCCTAAACCTAACCCGTACACTAACCCTAACCCTAACGCTAACCCTAACCGGTACCCTAACCCTAAACCTAACCCCTAACCCTAACCCTAACCCTAAACCTAATCTACCCTAACCCCTAACCCGTACCCTAACCCTAACCCTAACCCGTAACCTAACCCTAACCCTAACCCGTACCCTAACCCTAACCCGTACCCAAACCCTTACCCTAACCCTAAACCGTACCCTAAACCGTACCCTAACCATAAACCGTAACCTAAACCTAACCCTAACCCAACCCGTACCCTAACCCTAACCCGTACCCTAACCCAAACCCTAACCCTAACCCGTACCCTAAACCGTACCCTAACCCTAAACCGTACCCTAAACCTAACCCTAACCCAATCCGTACCCTAACCCTAAACAGTACCCTAACCCTAACCCGTACCCTAACCCTAACACTACCCCTAAACCTAACCCTAACCCGTACCCTAACCCTAACCCTAACCCTTTCCTAAACCTAACCCTAACCCTAACCCGTACCCTAACCCTATCCCTAACCCGTACCCTAACCCTAACCCTAACCTGTACCCTAACCCTAACCCTTACCCTAACCCTAACCCGTACCCTAACCCTAAATTTAACCCTAACCCTAACCCGTACCCTAACCCTAACCCTAAACCTAACCCGTACCCTAACCCTAACACTAACCCTAACACTAACCCTAACCTGTACCCTAACACTAACCCTAACCCTAACCCTAACCCTAACCCCTAACACCTAACCCTAACCGTAACCCTAACCCGTACCTTAACCCTAACACTAAACCTAACCCTAACCCTAACCCGTACCCTAACCCTAACCCGTGCCCTAAACCTAACCCTAACCCTAACTCTAACCCGTACCCTAACCCTAACCCTAACCCGTACCCTAACCCTAACACTAACCCTAACACTAACCCGTACACTAACCCGTATCCTAACCCTAACCCGTACCCTAAACAGTACCCTAACCCTAACCCTAACCCGTATCTCGACCTAACCCTAACCCTAAACCTAACCCTAAACCGTACCCTAACCCTTACCCTAACCCTAACCGTAACCTGTACCCTAACCCTAACCCTAACCCTAACCCTAACCCGTACCCTAACCCTAACCTAACCCTAACTCGTACACTAAACCGTACCCTAACCCTAACCCTAAACCTAACTCTAACCCCTAACCCATAACCCTAACCCTAACCCTAACCGTAACCCTAACCCATACCCTAACCCTAACCCCTAATCCTAACCCTAACCCGTACATAAACCTAACCCTAACCCTAACCCGTACCCTAACCCTAACCCTAACCCTAACCCGTACCCTAACCCTAACCCTAACCAGTACACTTACCCTAACCCTAACCCGTACACTAACTCTAACCCGTACCCTAACCCTAACCCTAACCCTAAGCCGAACACTAACCCGTACCCTCACCCTAAACCTAACCCTAAACCTAACCCGAACCCTAACCCGTACACTAACCCTAACCCTAACCCTAAACCTAACCGTAAACCTAACCAGTACCCTAACCATAACCCTAACCCTAAACCTAACACTAACCCTAACACTAACCCGTACCCTAACCCTAACCCTAACCCGTACCCTAACCCGTACCCTAAACCTAACCCTAACCCTAATCCTAACCCTAACCCTAACACTAACCCGTACCCTAACCCTAGCCCTAACCCTAACCCGTACCCTAAACCATACCCTAACCCTAACCCTAACCCTAACCCTAACCCTAACCCATATCCTAACCCTAACCCTAACCCTTAACCTAACCCGTACCCTAACCCTAACCCTAACCCTAATCCTAACCCTAAACCTAACACTAACCCTTACCCTAACCGTAACCCTAACCCTAACCCTAACCCGTACCCTAAACCTAACCCTAACCCTAACTCTTAACCCTAACCCGTACCCTAAACCTAACCCTAACCCTAATCCTAACCCTAACCCTAACACTAACCCGTACCCTAACCCTAACCCTAACCCATACCCTAACCCTAACCCTAACCCGTACCCTAACACTAACCCACACCCTAACCCTAACCCGAACCCGTACCCTAACCCGTACCCTAACCTAACCCGAACCCTAAACTTAACCCGTACCCTAACCCATATCCGAACCCTAACCCTAACCCTAACCCGTACCCTAACCCATATCCTAACCCTAACCCTAACCCTAACCCGTACCCTAACCCGTATCCTAACCCTAAACCTAACCCTAACCCGTACCCTAACCCTAAACCGTACCCTAACACTAACCCTAACCATAACCCGTACCCTAACCCTAACCCTAACCCTAACCCTAACCAGGACCCTAACCCTAACCCACACCCTAACCCTAAACCTAACCCGTACCCTAACCCGTACCCTAACCTAACCGGTAACCTAACCCTATCCCGTATCCTAACCCTAACCCTAACCCTTTCCTAACCCTAAACCTAACCCTAACCCGTACCCTAACCCTAACCCGTACCCTAACCCGTACCCTAAACCTAACCCGTACCCTAACCCTAACCCTAACCCTAACCCGTACCCTAACCCTAACCCTAAACCTAACACTAACCCGTACACTAACCCTAACCCGTACCCTAACCCTAACCCTAACCCTAACCCTAACCCATACCCTAACCCTAACCCTAACCCTAACCCTTTCCTAACCATAACCTAAACCTAACCCTAACCCTAACCCATAACCTAACCCTAACCCGTACCCTAACCCTACCCCTAACCCTCACCCTAACCCGTACCCTAACCCTAACCCGTACCCTAAACCTAACCCTAACCCTAACCCGTACCCTAACCCTAATCCTTTCCTAACCCTAACCCTAACCCTAACCCTAACCCGTATCCTAACCCGTACCCTAACCCTAACCCGTACCCTAACCCTAACCCTAACCCCTAACCCTAACCCTAACCTGTACCCTAAACCTAACCCTAACCCGTACCCTAACCTAACCCGTACCCTAACCCTAACCCTAACCCCTAACCCCTAACCCTAACCCTAACCAGTACCCTAACCCTAACCCTAACCCGTACCCTAACCCTAAGCCTAACCCTAACCCTAACCCGTACCCTAACCCTAAACCTAACCCTAACCCTAACCCTAACCCGTACCCTAACCCATACCCTAAACCTAACCCTAATCCGTACCCTAACCCTAACCCAAACCCGTAACCTAACCCTAACCCTAACCCTAACGCTAACCCTAACCCGTACCCTACCCATAACCCTAACCCTAACCCTAACCGGTACCCTAAACCGTAACCTAACCCTAACCCTAACCCTAACCCGTACATTAACCCTAACCCTAACCCTAACCCATACCCTAACCCTAATCCTAACCAGTACCCTAACCCTAACCCTAACCCTAAACCTAACCCTAACCCTAACCCGTACCCTAAAACTAACCCTAACCCTAACCCGTAACCTAACCCTAAACCTAACCCTAACCCTAAGCCGTACCCTAACCCTAACCCCTAAACCTAACCCCAACCCGTTCCCTAACCCTAACTCTAACCTAAACTGTACCCTAACCCTAACCCTAACCCGTACCCTAACTCTAACCCTAACCCGTACCCTAACCCTAACCCGTACCCTAACCCTAACCCGTACCCTAACCCTAAATCTAATCCTAACCCGTACCCTAACCCTAACCCGTACCCTAACCCTAAACCTAAACCTAACCCGTACCCTAACCCTAAACCGTACCCTAAACCTAACCCTAACCCGTACCCTAACCCGTCCCCTAACCCTAACCCATACCCTAAACCTAACCCGTACACTAACCCTAACCCTAACGCTAACCCTAACCGGTACCCTAACCCTAAACCTAACCCCTAACCCTAACCCTCACCCTAAACCTAATCTACCCTAACTCCTAACCCGTACCCTAACCCTAACCCTAACCCGTAACCTAACCCTAACCCTAAGCCGTACCCTAACCCTAACCCGTACCCAAACCCTTACCCTAACCCTAACCCGTTCCCTAAACCGTACCCTAACCATAAACCGTAACCTAAACCTAACCCTAACCCAACCCGTACCCTAACCCTAACCCGTACCCTAACCCAAACCCTAACCCGTACCCTAACCCGTACCCTAAACCGTACCCTAACCCTAAACCGTACCCTAAACCTAACCCTAACCCAATCCGTACCCTAACCCTAAACAGTACCCTAACCCTAACCCGTACCCTAACCCTAACACTACCCCTAAACCTAACCCTAACCCGTACCCTAACCCTAACCCTAACCCTTTCCTAAACCTAAACCTAACCCTAACCCGTACCCTAACCCGTACTCTAACCCGTACACTAACCCTAACCCGTAAACTAACCCTAACCCTAACCCGTACCCTAACCCGTACCCTAACCCTAACCCGTACCCTAAACCTAACCCTAACCCTAACTCTAACCCGTACCCTAACCCTAACCCTAACCCGTACCCTAACCCTAACACTAACCCTAACCCTAACCCGTACACTAACCCGTATCCTAACCCTAACCCGTACCCTAACCAGTACCCTAACCCTAACCCTAACCCGTATCTCGACCTAACACTAACCCTAAACCTAACCCTAAACCGTACCCTAACCCTTACCCTAACCCTAACCGTAACCTGTACCCTAACCCTAACCCTAACCCTAACCCTAACCCTAACCCGTACCCTAACCCTAACCTAACCCTAACTCGTACACTAACCCGTACCCTAACCCTAACCCTAAACCTAACTCTAAACCCTAACCCATAACCCTAACCCTAACCCTAACCGTAACCATAACCCATACCCTAACCCTAACCCCTAATCCTAACCCTAACCCGTACATAAACCTAACCCTAACCCTAACCCGTACCCTAACCCTAACCCTAACCCTAACCCGTACCCTAACCCTAACCCTAACCAGTACCCTAACCCTAACCCTAACCCGTACACTAACTCTAACCCGTACCCTAACCCTAACCCTAACCCTAAGCCGAACCCTAACCCGTACCCTCACCCTAAACCTAACCCTAAACCTAACCCGAACCCTAACCCGTACCCTAACCCTAACCCTAACCCTAAACCTAACCGTAAACCTAACCCGTACCCTAACCCTAACCCTAACCCTAAACCTAACACTAACCCTAACACTAACCCGTACCCTAACCCTAACCCTAACCCTAACCCTAACCCGTACCCTAAACCTAACCCTAACCCTAATCCTAACCCTAAACCTAACACTAACCCTTACCCTAACCGTAACCCTAACCCTAATCCTAACCCTAACCCTAACACTAACCCTTACCCTAACCATAACCCTAACCCTAACCCTAACCCGTACCCTAAACCTAACCCTAACCCTAACTCTTAACCCTAACCCGTACCCTAAACCTAACCCTAACCCTAATCCTAACCCTAACCCTAACACTAACCCGTACCCTAACCCTAACCCTAACCCATACCCTAACCCTAACCCTAACCCGTACCCTAACACTAACCCACACCCTAACCCTAACCCGAACCCGTACCCTAACCCGTACCCTAACCTAACCCGAACCCTAAACTTAACCCGTACCCTAACCCGTATCCGAACCCTAACCCTAACCCTAACCCGTACCCTAACCCGTATCCTAACCCTAACCCTAACCCTAAACCTAACCCGTACCCTAACCCGTATCCTAACCCTAACCCTAACCCTAACCCGTACCCTAACCCTAACCCTAACACTAACCCTAACCCGTACCCTAAACCTAACCCTAACCCTAATCCTAACCCTAACCCTAACACTAAGCCGTAACCTAACCCTAACCCTAACCCTAACCCTAACCTGTACCCTAACCCTAAACCTAACCCTAAACCTAACCCGTACCCTAACCCGTATCCTAAACCTAACCCTAACCCTAACACGTACCCTAACGCTAACCCGTACCCTAAACCTAAACCGTACCCTAACACTAACCCTAACCATAACCCGTACCCTAAACCTAACCCGAACCCTAACCCTAACCCTAACCCGTACCCTAACCCTAACCCTAACCATAACCCTAACCCTAACCAGTACCCTAACACTAACCCACACCCTAACCCTAACCTTAACCCGTACCCTAACACGTACCCTAACCTAACCGGTACCCTAAACTTAAACCGTACCCTAACCCTAACCCTAACTCTAACCCTAACCCTAACCCGTTCCCTAACCCTAACCCTAACCCTTTCCTAACCCTAACCCTAACCCTAACCCGTACCCTAACCCTAACCCGTACCCTAACCCGTACCCTAACCCTAAAACATACCCTAACCCTAACACTAACACTAACCCGTACCCTAACCCTAACCCTAACCCTAACCCTAACACTAACCCGTACACTAACCCTAACCCGTACCCTAACCCTAACCCTAACACTAACCCTAACCCTAACCCTAACCCGTACCCTAACCCTAACCCTAACCCGTACCCTAACCCTAAACCTAACCCTAACACTTTCCTAACCCTAAACCTAACCCTAACCCTAACCCTAACCCGTAACCTATCCCTAACCCGTACCCTAACCCTAACCCTAACCCTAATCCTAACACTAATCCGTACCCTAACCCTAACCCTAACCCGTACCCTAACCCGTACCCTAAACCTAACCCTAACCCTAATCCTAACCCTAACCCTAACACTAACCCGTACCCTAAACCTAACCCTAACCCTAACTCTAACCCTAACCCGTACCCTAACCCTAACCCTAACCCTAACCCTAACCCTAACCCGTAACCTAACCCTACCCTAACCCTAACCCTAACCCGTCCCCTAACCCGTATCCTAACCCTAACCCTAACCCTAACCCTAAACCTACCCGTTCCCTAACCCTAACCCTAACCCTTAACCTAACCCGTACCCTAACCCTAACCCTAAACCTAATCCTAGCCCTAACCCTAACACTAACCCGTACCCTAAACCTAACCCTAACCCTAACCTTTAACCCTAACCCGTACCCTAAACCTAACCCTAAACCTAATTCTAACCCTAACCCGACACTAACCCGTACCCTAAACCTAACCCTAAACCTAACACTAACCCTAACCCGTACCCTAACCCTAACACTAACCCTAACCCTAACCCTAAACGGTACCCTAACTCGTATCCTAACCCTAACCCTAAACCTAACCCTAACCCGTACCCTAACCCTAACCCTACCCCTAACCCTAACCAGTACCCTAAACCTAACCCTAACCCAAACCCTCACCCTAACCCTAACCCTAACCCGTACCCTAACCCTAATCCTTTACTAACCCTAACCCTAACCCTAACCCGTATCCTAACCCGTAACCTAACCCTAACCCGTACCCTAACCCTAACCCTAACCCGAACACCTAACCCTAACCCTAACCTGTACCCTCAACCTAACCCTAACCCGTACCCTAACCCTAACCCGTACCCTAACCCTAACCCTAACCCCTAACCCCTAACCCTAACCCTAACCCTAACCCGTACCCTAACCCTAACCCTAAGCCTAACCCTAACCCGTACTTTAAACCTAACACTAAGCCTAACCCTAACCCGAACCTGTACCCTAACCCTAACCCTAACCCTAACCCTAACCCATACCCTAACCCTAACCCCTAACCCTAACCCTAACCCGTACCCTAAACCTAACCCTAACCCTAACCCGTACCCTAAATCTAACCCTAACCCTAACCCGTACCCTAACCCTACCCCTAACCAGTACCCTAAACCTAACCCTAACCCGTACCCTAACTCTAACCCGTAACCTAACCCTAACCCTAACCCGTACCCTAACCCTAACCCTAACCAGTACCCTAACCCTAACACTAACCCGTACCCTATCTCTAACCCATACCCTAACCCTAACCCTAACCCGAACCCTAACCCGTACCCGAACCCTAAACCTAACCCTAACCCTAACCCAAACCCTAACACTGACCCTATCCCTAACCCTAACCCTAAACCTAACCCTTAACCTAACCCGTACCCTAACCCTAACCCTAACCCTAATCCTAACCATAACCCTAACACTAATCCGTACCCTAACCCTAACCCTAACCCGTACCCTAACCCGTACCCTAAACCTAACCCTAACCCTAATCCTAACCCTAAACCTAACACTAACCCGTACCATAACCCTACCCTAAACCTAACTCTAACCCTAACCCGTACCCTAACCCTAACCCTAACCCTAACCCTAACCCGTAACCTAACCCTAACCCTAACCCTAACCCTAACCCGTCCCCTAACCCGTATCCTAAACCTAACCCTAACCCTAACCCTAAACCTACCCGTTCCCTAACCCTAACCCAAACCCTTAACCTAACCCGTACCCTAACCCTAACCCTAACCCTAATCCTAGCCCTAACCCTAACACTAACCCGTACCCTAAACCTAACCCTAACCCTAACCCTTAACCCTAACCCGTACCCTAAACCTAACCCTAAACCTAATTCTAACCCTAACCCGAACACTAACCCGTACCCTAACCCTAACCCTAAACCTAACACTACCCCTAACCCGTACCCTAACCCTAACACTAACCCTAACCCTAAACCTAAACGGTACCCTAACTCGTATCCTAACCCTAACCCTAAACCTAACCCTAACCCGTACCCTAACCCTAACCCTACCCCTAACCCTAACCAGTACCCTAAACCTAACCCTAACCCAAACTCTAACCCTAACCCTAACCCTAACCCGTACCCTAACCCTAATCCTTTACTAACCCTAACCCTAACCCTAACCCGTATCCTAACCCGTACCCTAACCCTAACCCGTACCCTAACCCTAGCCCTAACACGAACCCCTAACCCTAACCCTAACCTGTACCCTCAACCTAACCCTAACCCGTACCCTAACCCTAACCCGTACCCTAACCCTAACCCTAACTCCTAACCCCTAACCCTAACCCAAACCCTAACCCGTACCCTAACCCTAACCCTAAGCCTAACCCTAACCCGTACTTTAAACCTAACACTAAGCCTAACCCTAACCCGAACCTGTACCCTAACCCTAACCCTAACCCTAACCCTAACCCTAACCCATACCCTAACCCTAACCCCTAACCCTAACCCTAACCCGTACCCTAAACCTAACCCTAACCCTAACCCGTACCCTAAATCTAACCCTAACCCTAACCCGTACCCTAACCCTACCCCTAACCAGTACCCTAAACCTAACCCTAACCCGTACCCTAACTCTAACCCGTAACCTAACCCTAACCCTAACCCGTACCCTAACCCTAACCCTAACCAGTACCCTAACCCTAACACTAACCCGTACCCTATCTCTAACCCATACCCTAACCCTAACCCGAACCCTAACCCGTACCCTCACCCTAAACCTAACCCTAACCCTAACCCAAACCCTAAAACTGACCCTATCCCTAACCCTAACCCTAAACCTAACCCTTAACCTAACCCGTACCCTAACCCTAACCTTAACCCTAATCCTAACCCTAACCCTAACACTAATCCGTACCCTAACCCTAACCCTACCCCGTACCCTAACCCGTACCCTAAACCTAACCCTAACCCTAATCCTAACCCTAACCCTAACACTAACCCGTACCCTAACCCTACCCTAAACCTAACTCTAACCCTAACCCGTACCCTAAACCTAAACCTAAACCTAACCCTAACCCGTAACCTAACCCTAAACCTAACCCTAACCCTAACCCGTCCCCTAACCCGTATCCTAACCCTAACCCTAACCCTAACCCTAAACCTACCCGTTCCCTAACCCTAAGCCTAACCCTAACCTAACCCATACCCTAACCCTAACCCTAACCCTAATCCTAGCCCTAACCCTAACACTAACCCGTACCCTAAACCTAACCCTAACCCTAACCCTTAACCCTAACCCGTACCCTAAACCTAACCCTAAACCTAATTCTAACCCTAACCCGAACACTAACCCGTACCCTAACCCTAACCCTAACCCTAAAACTAACCCTAACCCGTACCCTAACCCTAACACTAACCCTAACCCTAACCCTAACCAGTACCCTAACCCGTATCCTAACCCTAAACCTAACCCTAAACCGTACCCTAACCCTAACCCTAACCCTAACCAGTACCCTAAACCTAACCCTAACCCTAATCCTAACCCTAACCCTAACACTAACCCGTACCCTAACCCTAACCCTAACCCTAACCCGTACCCTAACCCTAACCCTAACCCTAAACCTAACCCGTAACCTAACCCGTTTCCTAACCCTAACCCTAACCCTAACCCGTACCCTAACCCTAACCCGTACCCTAACTCTAACCCTAACCATAACCCGTACCCTAACCCTAACCCTAACCCTAACCCTAACCCTAACCCGTACCCTAACCCTAACCCTAACCCTAACCAGTACCCTAACCCTAACCCACACCCTAACCCTAACCCTAACCCGTACCCTAACCCGTACCCTAACCTAACCGGTACCCTAACCCTAACCCGTACCCTAACCCTAACCCAAACCCTTTCCTAACCCTAACCCTAACCCTAACCCGTACCCTAACCCTAACCCGTACCCTAACCCGTACCCTAACCCTAACCCGTACCCTAACCCTAACCCTAACCCTAACCCGTAAACTAACCCTAACCCTAAACCTAACACTAACCCGTACACTAACCCTAACCCGTACCCTAACCCTAACCCTAACCCTAACCCTAACCCTAACCCATACCATAACCCTAACCCTAACCCTAACCCTTTCCTAACCCTAACCTAAACCTAACCCTAACCCTAACCCGTAACCTAACCCTAACCCGTACCCTAACCCTACCCCTAACCCTCACCCTAACCCATACCCTAACCCTAACCCGTACCCTAAACCTAACCCTAACCCTAACCCGTACCCTAACCCTAATCCTTTCCTAACCCTAACCCTAACCCTAACCCTAACCCGTATCCTAACCCATACCCTAACCCTAACCCGTACCCTAACCCTAACCCTAACCCCTAACCCTAACCCTAACCCGTACCCTAAACCTAACCCTAACCCGTACCCTAAACCTAACCCGTACCCTAACCCTAACCCTAACCCCTAAACCCTAACCCTAACCCTAACCCGTACGCTAACCCTAACCCTAACCCGTACCCTAACCCTAAGCCTAACCCTAACCCTAACCCGTAACCTAACCCTAACCCTAACCCGTGCCCGTACCCTAACCCATACCCTAAACCTAACCCTAACCCGTACCCTAACCCTAACCCGTACCCTAACCCTAACCCTAACCCTAACGCTAACCCTAACCCGTACCCTACCCATAACCCTAACCCTAACCCTAACCGGTACCCTAACCCGTAACCTAACCCTAACCCTAACCCTAACCCTAACCCGTACATTAACCCTAACCCTAACCCTAACCCATACCCTAACCCTAACCCTAACCAGTACCCTAACCCTAACCCTAACCCTAACCCTAAACCTAACCCTAACCCGTACTCTAAAACTAACCCTAACCCTAACCCGTAACCTAACCCTAAACCTAACCCTAACCCTAAGCCGTACCCTAACCCTAACCCCTAAACCTAACCCTAACCCGTTCCCTAACCCTAACTCTAAACCTAAACTGTACCCTAACCCTAACCCTAACCCGTACCCTAACTCTAACCCTAACCCGTACCCTAACTCTAACCCTAACCCGTACCCTAACCCTAACCCGTACCCTAACCCTAACCCTAATCCTAACCCGTACCCTAACCCTAACCCGTACCCTAACCCTAACCCTAAACCTAACCCGTACCCTAACCCTAAACCGTACCCTAAACCTAACCCTAAACCGTACCCTAACCCGTCCCCTAACCCTAACCCGTACCCTAAACCTAACCCTTACACTAACCCTAACCCTAACGCTAACCCTAACCCTAAACCTAACCCCTAACCCTAACCCTAACACTAACCCTAAACCTAATCTACCCTAACCCCTAACCCGTACCCTAACCCTAACCCTAACCCGTACCCTAACCCGTACCCTAACCCTAACCTGTACCCTAACCCTAACCCATACCCTAACCCTAACCCTAACCCTAACCCGTACCCTAACCCTAACCCTTTCCTAACCCTAACCCTAACCCTAACCCGTACCCTAACCCTAACCCGTACCCTAACCCGTACGGTAACCCTAACCCTCACCCTAACGCTAACCCTAACCCGTAGCCTAACCCTAACCCGTACCCTAAGCCTAACCCTAATCCGTCATCCTTACCCTAACCCGTACCCTAAACCTAACCCTAACCCTAACCCTAAACCGTACCCTAACCCTAACCCGAACCCTAACCCTAACCCTAACCCTAACCCCTAACCCTAACCCTAACCCGTACTCTAAGTCTAATCATAACGCGTACCCTAACCCTAACTGGTACCCTAACCCTAACCCTTGCCCTAACACTAACCCTAACCCTAACCCGTACCCTAACCCTAACCCTAACCCTAACCCTTACCCTAACCCTAACCCTAACCCGTACCCTAAACCTAAACCGTACCCTAACCCGTACGCTAACCCGTACCCTAACCCGTACCCTAACCCTAACCTTAACCCTAACCCTAACCACTAACCCCAAACCCTAACCCTAACCCTAACCCGTACCCTAACCCTAACCCTAACCCTAACCCGTACCTTAACCCGTACCCTAACCCTAACCCTAACCCGTACCCTAACCCTAAACCTAACCTAACTCTAACCCTTTCCTACCCTAACCCTAACCCTAACCCTAACCCTAACCGGTACCCTGAACCTAACCCATACCCTAACCCTAACCCTAACCCCTAACCCTAACCCTAACACTAATCCGTACCCTAACCCTAAGCCTAACCCGTACCCTTAACCTAACCCGTACCCTATCTCTAACCCTAACCCTAACCCTAACCTGTACCCTAACCCTAAACTGTACCCTAACCCTAACCCGTACCCTAACCCTAACACTAACCCTAACCTTAAACCGTACCCTATCCCGTACCCTAACCCTAACCCGTACCCTAACCAGTACCCTAACCCTAACCCTAACCCAACCCTAACCCGTACCCTAAACCTAAACCTAACCCTAACCCAAACCCTAAACCGTACCCTAACCCTTACCCTAACCATAACCCTAATCCGTACCCTAACCCTAACCCTAACCCTAAACCTAACCCTAACCCGTACCCTAACCCGTACTCTAACCCTAACTCGTACACTAACCCGTACCCTAACCCTAACCCTAAACCTAACCCTAACCCCTAACCCATAACCCTAACCCTAATCCTAACCCTAACCCGTACTTTAAACCTAACACTAAGCCTAACCCTAACCCTAACCCGTACCCTAACCCTAACCCTAACCCTAACCCTAACCCTAACCCATACCCTAACCCTAACCCCTAAACCTAACCCTAACCCGTACCCTAAACCTAAACCTAACCCTAACCCGTACCCTAACCCTAACCCTAACCCTAACCCGTACCCTAACCCTAACCCTAACCCTAACCCGTACCCTAACCCTAACCCTAACCAGTACCCTAACCCTAACCCTAACCCGTACCCTAAGTCTAACCCGTACCCTAACCCTAACCCTAAACCTAACCCTAACGCTATCCCTAACCCTAACCCTAAACCTAACCCTTAACCTAACTCGTACCCTAACCCTAACCATAACCCTTAACCTAACATGTACCCTAACCCTAACCCTAACCCTAACCCGTACCCGTACCCTAACCCGTACCCTAACCCTAACCCTAACCCGTACCCTAACCCTAACCCTAAACCTATCCCCTAAACCTGACCCTAACCCTAACCCTAACCCTAATTCGTACCCTAACTGTAACCCTAACCCTAAACCTAACCCTAACCATAACCCGTACCCTAACCCTAAACCTAAACCTAACCCTAACCATAACCCGTACCCTAACCTTAACCCTAACCTTAACCCTAACCCTAACCCGTACGCTAAACCTAACCCTAACCCATACCATAACCATAACCCGTATCCTAACCCTAACCCTAACCCGTACCCTAACCCTAACCCGTATCCTAACCCTAACCCTAACCCTTACCCTAACCCTAAACCGTACCCTAATCCTCACCCTAACCCTAACCCTAACCCCTAACCCTAACCCTAACCCGTACCCTAAACCTAACCCTAACCCATACCCTAACGCTAACCCGTACCGTAACCCTAACCCTAACCCTAACCAGTACCCTAACCCTAACCCTAACACTAACCCGTACCCTAACCCTAACCCGTACCCTAACCCTAACCCTAACCCTAACCCTAACCCGTACCCTAACCCTAGCGCCTAACCCTAACCCTAACCCCTAACCCTAAACCTAACCCTAGCCCTAACCCGTACCCTAACCCTAAACCTAACCCTAACCCTCACCCTAAACAGTACCCTAACCCTAACCCGTACCCTAACCCCTAACCCTAACCCTAACCCGTACCCGTACCCTAACCCTAAACCTAACCCTAACCCGTACCCTAACCCTAACCCTAAACCTAACCCTAACCATAACCCGTAACCTAACCCTAACGCTAACCCTAACCCATAACCTAAACCTAACCCTAACCCTAGCCCTAACACTAACCCGTACCCTAACCCTAAACCGTACCCTAAACCGTAGCCTAACCCTAACCCTAACCCTAACTTTAACCCTAACCCTAACCCCTAATACCTAACCCTAAACCTAACCCTAACCCTAACCCTAACCCATACCCTAACCCCACCCTAAACCTAACCCTAATCCTAACCCGTACCCTAACCCTAACCCTAACCTGTACCCTAACCCTAACCCTAACCCTAACCCAAACACGTACCCTAACCCTAACCCTAACCCTAACCCGTTCCCTAACCCTAACCCTAAACCTAACCCTAACCTAACCCGTACCCATAACCTAACCCTAAACCTAACCCTAACACTAACCCGTACCCTAACCCGTACCCTAACCCTAACCCTAACCCTAAACCTAACCGTACCCTAACGCTAACCCTAACCCTAACCCCTAACACCTAACCCTAACCCTAACCCTAACCCTAACCTGTACCTTAAACGTAACACTAACCTTAAACCTAACCCTAACCCGTACCCTAACCCGTACCCTAACCCGTACCCTAACCCTTTCTTAACCCTAACCCTAACCCTAAACCTAACCCTAACCCGTACCCTAACCCGTACCCTAAACCTACCCGTACCCTAACCCTAACCCTAACCCTAAACCGTACCCAAAACCTAACCCTAACCCTAACCCTAAAACTAACCCGTACCCTAACCCTGCCCGTACCCTAACCCGAACCCTAACACTAACCCTAACACTAACCCTAACCCCTAAGCCCTAACCCTAACCATAACCCTAACCCTAACCCTAACCCTAACCCGTACCCTAACCCTGTCCCTAACCTGTACCCTAACCCTAACGCTAACCCGTACCCTAACCCTAACCCTAACCCTAACCCTAACCCTTTCCTATACCTCACCCTAACCCTAACCCTAACCCTAAACCTAACCCTAACCCGTACCCTAACCCTAACACGTACCCTAAACCTAACACTAAACCTAACCGTAAACCTAACCCGTACGCTAACCCTGAACCTAACCCTAACCCTAACCCTAACCCTAACCCTAAACCCTAAACCTAACCCTAACCCGCACCCGAACCCTAACCCTAAACCGTACCCTAACCCTAACCCGTACCCTAACCCTATCCCTAACCAGTACCCTAACCCTAACCCTAACCCTAACCCTAACCCTAACCCGTACCCTAACCCTAACCCGTACCCTAACCCTAACCCTAACCCGTACCCTAACCCTAACCCTAACCCTATCCCCTAAACCTGAACCTAACCCTAACCCTAACCCTAACCCTTACCTGTACCCTAAACCGTACCCTAAACCTACCCGTACCCTAACCTGAACCCTAACACTAACCCTAACACTAACCCTAACCACTAACCCCTAACCCTAACCATAACCCGTAACATAACCCTAAACCTAACCCTAACCCTAACCCGTCCCCTAACCCGTATCCTAACCCTAACCCTAACCCTAACCCTAAACCTACCCGTTCCCTAACCCTAACCATAACCCTTAAACTAACATGTACCCTAACCCTAACCCTAACCCTAATCCTAGCCCTAACCCTAACACTAACCTGTACCCTAAACCTAACCCTAACCCTAACCCTTAACCCTAACCTGTACCCTAAACCTAACCCTAAACCTAATTCTAACCCTAACCCGAACACTAACCCGTACCCTAACCCTAACCCTAACCCTAACACTAACCCTAACCCGTACCCTAACCCTAACACTAACCCTAACCCTAACCCTAAACCGTACCCTAACCCGTATCCTAACCCTAACCCTAAACCTAAACCGTACCCTAACCCTAACCCTAACCCTAACCCTAACCCTAACCAGTACCTAAACCTAAACCTAACCCTAAACCTAACCCTAAACCTAACCCTAACCCGTACCCTTACCCTAACCCTAACCCTAACCCTAACCAGTACCCTAAACCGAACCCTAACCCAAACCCTAACCCTAACCCTAACCATAACCCGTACCCTAACCCTAATCCTTTACTAACCCTAACCCTAACCCTAACCCGTATCCTAACCCGTACCCTAAACCTAACACGTACCCTAACCCTAACCCTAACCCGAACCCCTAACCCTAACCCTAACCCGTACCCTAAACCTAACCCTAACCCGTACCCTAACACTAACCCGTACCCTAACCCTAACCCTAACCCCTAACCACTAACCCTAACCCTAACCCTAACCCCTACCCTAACCCTAACCCTAAGCCTAACCCTAACCCGTACTTTAAACCTAACACTAAGCCTAACCCTAACCCGAACCTGTACCCTAACCCTAAACCTAACCCTAACCCTAACCCATACCCTAACCCTAATCCCTAAACCTAACCCTAACCCGTACCCTAAACCTAACCCTAACCCTAACCCGTACCCTAAACCTAACCCTAACCCTAACCCGTACCCTAACCCTAACCCTAACCAGTACCCTAACTCTAACCCTAACCCGTACCCTAACTCTAACCCGTAACCTAACCCTAACCCTAACCCTAACCCTAACCTGTACCCTAACCATAAACCTAACCCTAAACCTGACCCGTACCCTAACCCGTATACTAAACCTAACCCTAACCCTAAAACGTACCCTAACCCTAACCCGTACCCTAACCCTAACCCTAACCATAACCCTAACCCTAACCAGTACCCTAACCCTAACCCACACCCTAACCCTAACCCTAACCCGTACCCTAACACGTACCCTAACCTAACCGGTACCCTAAACCTAAACCGTACCCTAACCCTAACCCTAACTCTAACCCTAACCCTAACCCGTTCCCTAACCCTAACCCTAACCCTTTCCTAACCCTAACTCTAACCCTAACCCGTACCCTAACCCTAACCCGTACCCTAACCCTAACCCTAACCCGTACCCTAACACTAAACCTAACCCTAACAGTTTTCTAACCCTAAACCTAACCCTAACCCTAACCCTAACCCGTAACCTAACCCTAACCCGTACCCTAACCCTAACCCTAACCCTAACCCTAACCCTAACACTAATCCGTACCCTAACCCTAACCCTAACCCGTACCCTAACCCGTACCCTAAACCTAACCCTAACCCTAATCCTAACCCTAACCCTAACACTAACCCGTACCCTAAACCTAACCCAAACCCTAACTCTAACCCTAACCCGTACCCTAACCCTAACCCTAACCCTAACCCTAACCCGTAACCTAACCCTAACCCTAACCCTAACCCTAACCCGTCCCCTAACCCGTAACCAAACCCTAACCCTAACCCTAAACCTAAACCTACCCGTTCCCTAACCCTAACCATAACCCTTAACCTAACCCGTACCCTAACCCTACCCTAACCCTAATCCTAGCCCTAACCCTAAAACTAACCCGTACCCTAAACCTAACCCTAACCCTAAACCCTAACCCGTACCCTAAACCTAACCCTAAACCTAATTCTAACACTAACCCGAACACTAACCCGTCCCTAACCATAACCCTAACCCTAACACTAAACCTAACACGTACCCTAACCCTAACACTAGCCCTAAACCTAACCCTAACCCGTACCCTAACCCGTATCCTAAAACTAACCCTAAACCTAACCCTAACCCGTACCCTAACCCTAACCCTAACCCTAACCCTAACCAGTACCCTAAACCTAACCCTAACCCAAACCCTAAACCTAACCCGTACCCTAACCCGTACCCTAACACTAATCCTTTACTAACCCTAACCCTAACCCTAACCCGTATCCTAACCCGTACCCTAACCCTAACCCGTACCCTAACCCTAACCCTAACACGAACCCCTAACCCTAACCCTAACCCGTACCCTAAACCTAACCCTAACCCGTATCCTAACCCTAACCCGTACCCTAACCCTAACCCTAACCCCTAACCCTAACCCTAACCCTAACCCGTACCCTAACCCTAACCCTAAGCCTAACCCTAACCCGTACTTAAAACCTAACACTAAGCCTAACCCTAACCCGAACCTGTACCCTAACCCTAACCCTTACCCTAACCCTAACCCATACCCTAACCCTAAACCCTAACCCTAACCCTAACCCGTACCCTAAACCTAACCCTAACCCTAACCCGTACCCTAAACCTAACCCTAACCCTAACCCGTACCCTAACCCTAACCCTAACCAGTACCCTAACCCTAACCCTAACCCGTACCCTAACTCTAACTCGTAACCTAACCCTAACCCTAACCCTAACCCGTACCCTAACCCTAACCCTAACCAGTACCCTAACCCTAACACTAACCCGTACCCTATCTCTAACCCATACCCTAACCCTAACCCTAACCCGAACCCTAACCCGTACCCTACCCTAAATCTAACCCTAACCCTAACCCAAACCCTATCACGTACCCTATCCCTAACCCTAACCCTAAACCTAACCCTTAACCTAACCCGTACCCTAACCCTAACCCTAACCCTAATCCTAACCCTAACCCTAACACTAATCCGTACCCTAACCCTAACCATAACCCGTACCCTAACCCGTAACCTAAACCTAACCCTAACCCTAATCCTAACCCTAACCCTAACCCTAACCCGTACCCTAACCCTACCCTAACCCTAACTCTAACCCTAACCCGTACCCTAACCCTAACCCTAACCCTAACCCGTAACCTAACCCTAACCCTAACCCTAACCCTAACCCGTCCCCTAACCCGTATCCTAACCCTAACCCTAACCCTAACCCTAAACCTACCCGTTCCCTAACCCTAAGCCTTACCCTTAACCTAACCCGTACCCTAACCCGTACCCTTACCCTAACCCTAACCCTAACCCTAACCCTAAACCGTACCCTAACCCTAACCCGTACCCTAAACCTAACCCTAACACTAACCCTAACCCTAAACCCTAACCCTAACCCTAAAGCATACCCTAACCCTAACCCTAACCCTAAACCTAACCCTAACCATAACCCGTACCGTAAACCTAACCCTAACCCTAACCCTAACCCTTACGCTAAACCTAACCCTAACCCATACCATAATCCTAACCCGTACCCTAACGCTAACCCTAATCCGTACCCTAACCCTAACACTAACCCTAACCCGAAACCCAACACTAACCCGTACCCTAACCCTAAACCGTACCCTAACCCAAACCCAAACCCATACCCTAACCCTAACCCTAACCCTAACCCTAGCCCGTACCCTAACCCTAACCCTAACCCCTAACCCTAACCCTAACCCGTACCCTAAACCTAACCCTAACCCGTACCCTAACCCTAACCCGTACCCTAAACCTAACCCTAACCCCTAAACCCTAACCCTAACCCTAACCCGTACCCTAACCCGTACCCTAACCCGTACCCTAACCCTAAGCCTAACCTTAACCCTAACCCGTACCCTAACCCTAACCCTAACCCGTACCCGTACCCTAACCCATACCCTAAACCTAACCCTAACCCGTACCCTAACCCTAACCCGTACCCTAACCCTAACCCTAACCCTAACCCTAACGCTAACCCTAACCCGTACCCTACCCATAACCCTTACCCTAACCCTAACCGGTACCCTAACCCGTAACCTAACCCTAACCCTAACCCTAACCCTAACCCGTACATTAACCCTAACCCTAACCCATACCCTAACCCTAACCCTAACCAGTACCCTAACCCTAACCCTAACCCTAACCCTAACCCGTACCCTAAAACTAACCCTAACCCTAACCCGTAACCTAACCCTAAACCTAACCCTAACCCTAAGCCGTACCCTAACCCTAACCCCTAAACCTAACCCTAACCCGTTCCCTAACCCTAACTCTAAACCTAAACTGTACCCTAACCCTAACCCTAACCCGTACCCTAACTCTAACCCTAACCCGTACCCTAACCCTAACCCTAACCCGTACCCTAACCCTAACCCGTACCCTAACCCTAACCCTAATCCTAACCCGTACCCTAACCCTAACCCGTACCCTAACCCTAACCCTAAACCTAACCCGTACCCTAACCCTAAACCGTACCCTAAACCCAACCCTAACCCGTACCCTCACCCGTCCCCTAACCCTAACCCGTACCCTAAACCTAACCCGTACACTAACCCTAACCCTAACGCTAACCCTAACCCTAAACCTAACCCCTAACCCTAACCCTAACACTAACCCTAAACCTAATCTACCCTAACCCCTAACCCGTACCCTAACCCTAACCCTAACCCTAACCCTAACCCGTACCCTAACCCTAACCCTTTCCTAACCCTAAGCCTAACCCTAACCCGTACCCTAACCCTAACCCGTACCCTAACCCGTACCCTAACTCTAACCCGTACCCTAACCCTAACCCTAACCCTAACCCTAACCCTAACCCCTAACCCTAACCCTAACCTGTACCCTAACACTAACCCGTATCCTAACCCTAAGCCATAACCTAACCCTAACCCTAACCCCTAACCCCTAACCCTAACCCTAACCCGTACCCTAACCCTAACCCTAAACCTTACCCTAACCCTAACCCTAACCCTAACCGTACCCTAACCCTAACCCTAACCCTAACCCGAACCCTAACACGTACCCTAACCCTAACCCTAAACCTAACCCGTACCCTAAACCTAACCCTGACCCTAAACCTAACCCGTACCCTAACCCGTTTCCTAACCCTAACCCGTACCCTAACCCGTACCCTAACCCTAACCCGTACCCTAACCCTAAACCGTACCCTAACACTAACCCTAACCATAACCCGTACCCTAACCCTAACCCTAACCCTAACCCTAACCCTAACCCTAACCCGTACCCTAACCCCAACCATAACCCTAACCCTAACCAGTACCCTAACCCTAACCCACACCCTAACCCTAACCCTAACCCGTACCCTAACCCGTACCCTAACCTAACCGGTACCCTAAACCTAACCCGTACCCTAACCCTAACCCTAACTCTAACCCTAACCCTAACCCTAACCCTAACCCTAAACCTAACCCGTACCCTTACCCTAACCTAAACCCTAACACTAATCCGTACCCTAGCCCGTACCCTCACCCGTACCCTAACCCTAACGCTAACTCTACACCTAACCCGTACCCTAACCCTAACACTAAACCTAACACTAACCCTAACCCGTACCCTAACCCTAAAACTAACCCTAACACGTACCCTAACCCTAAACCTAAACATAACCCTAACCCGTACCCTAACCCTAACCCGTACCCTAACCCTAACCCTAACCCTAACCCGTACTCTTATCGTACCCTAACCCTAAGCCGTACCTAACCCTAACCCTAACCCGTACCCTAAACCTAAAACTAAACCTATCCCTAACCCTAAACCTAACCCTAAAACGTACCCTAACCCTAACCCTAACCCGTACCCTAACCCGTACCCTAACCCTAACCCTAACCCGTACCCTAAACCTAACCCTAACCCTAACCCGTACCCTAAACCTAAAACTAAACCTATCCCTAACCCTAAACCTAACCCTAACACGTTCCCTAACCCTAACCCGTAACCTAACCCTAACCCTAACCCGTACCCTAACCCTAACCCGTACCCAAACCCTAACCCTAACCCTAACCCGTACCCTAAACCGCACCCTAACCCTAAACCGTACCCTAAACCTAACCCTAACCCAACCCGTACCCTAACCCTAACCCGTACCCTAACCCAAACCCTAACCCTAAACCTAACCCGTACCCTAAACCGTACCCTAACCCTAAACCATACCCTAAACCTAACCCTAACCCAACCCGTACCCTAACCCTAAACCGTACCCTAACCCTAACCCGTACCCTAACCCTAACACTACCCCTAAACCTAAACCTAACCCGTACCCTAACCCTAACCCTAACCCTTTCCTAAACCTAACCCTAACCCGAACCCGTACCCTAACCCGTACCCTAACCCGTACACTTCCTAACCCGTAACCTAACCCTAACCCTAACCCGTACCCTAACCCGTACCCTAACCCTAACCCGTACCCTAAACCTAACCCTAACCCTAACTCTAACCCGTACCCTAAACCTAACCCTAACCCGTACCCTAACCCTAACACTAACCCTAAACCTAACCCGTACACTAACCCGTATCCTAACCCTAACCCGTACCCTAACCAGTACACTAACCCTAACCCTAACCCTAACCCGTACTCTAAACCTAACCCTAACCCTAAACCTAACCCTAACCCTAACCCGTACCCTAACCCTTACCCTAACCCTAACCCTAACCTGTATCCTAACCCTAACCCTAACCCTAACCCTAACCCGTACCCTAACCCTAACCTAACCCTAACTCGTACACTAACCCGTACCCTAACCCTAACCCTAAACCTTATTCTAACCCCTAACCCATAACCCTAACCCTAACCCTAACCCTAACCCTAACCCTAACCCGTACTTTCACCCTAACACTAAACCTAAACCTAACCCTAACCCGTATCCTAACCCTAACCCTAACCGTAACCCTAACACATAAGCTAACCCTAACCCCTAATCCTAACCCTAACCCGTACATAAACCTAACCCTAACCCTAACCCGTACCCTAACCCTAACCCTAACCCTAACCCGTACCCTAACCCTAACCCTAACCAGTACCCTAACCCTAACCCTAACCCGTACCCTAACCCTAACCCTAACCAGTACCCTAACCCTAACCCTAACCCGTACACTAACTCTAACCCGTACCCTAACCCTAACCCTAACCCTAAACCTAACCTCTAACCCCTAACTCTAACACTAACCCTAACCCTAACCATTACCATAACCCTAAACCTAACCCTAACCCTAACCCTTACCCTAACCCTAACCCTAACCCGTACCCTAACCCTAAACCTAACCCTAACCCTAAACCTAACGCTAACCCTAACACTAACCCTAACCCTAACCCTAAACCATACGCTAAACCTAACCCTAACACGTACCATAATCCTAACCCGTACCCTAACCCTAACCCTATCCCGTACCCTAACACTAACACTAACCCTAACCCTAACCCTAACCTTAACCCGTACCCTAAACCTAACCCTAAACCTAACCCGTACCCTAACCCGTACACTTACCCTAACCCTAACCCTAACCCTAACCCTAAACCGTACCCTAACCCTAACCCGTACCCTAAACCTAACCCTAACACTAACCCTAACCCTAAACCCTAACCCTAACCCTAAAGCATACCCTAACCCTAACCCTAACCCTAAACCTAACCCTAACCATAACCCGTACCGTAAACCTAACCCTAACCCTAACCCTAACCCTTACGCTAAACCTAACCCTAACCCATACCATAACCCTAACCCGTACCCTAATGCTAACCCTAATCCGTACCCTAACCCTAACACTAACCCTAACCCGAAACCCAACACTAACCCGTACCCTAACCCTAAACCGTACCCTAACCCAAACCCAAACCCATACCCTAACCCTAACCCTAACCCTAACCCTAGCCCGTACCCTAACCCTAACCCTAACCCGTACCCTAACCCTAACCCTAAACCTAACCCGTACCCTAACCCGTACCCTAACCCTAACCCTAACCCTAAACCTAACTCGTACCCTAACCCTAACCCTAACCCTAACCCTAACACTAACCCGTACCCTAACCCTAAACTGAACCATAACCCTAACCCTAACCCGTACCCTAACCCTAACCCTAACCCTAACCCTATCCCTAACCCGTACTCTAACCCGTACCCTTACCCTAAACCGTACCCTAAACCTAACCCTAAAACTTACCCTAACCCTAACCCTAACCCTAACCCTAACACGTACCCTAACCTTAACCCTAACCCGTACCCTAACACTAACCCTAACCCTAACCCGTACCCTAACCCGTACCCTAAACCTAACCCTAACCCGTACCCTAACCCTAACCCGTACCCTAAGCCTAACCCTAAACCTAACGCTAAACCTAACCCGTACCCTACCCGTAACCCTAACCCTAACCCTAAACCGTACCCTAAACCGTAACCTAACCCTACCCCTAAACCTAACCCTAACCCGTACATTAACCCTAACCCTAACCCTAACCCTAACCCATACCCTAACCCTAACCCTAACCAGTATCCAAACCCTAACCCTAACCCTAACCCTAACCCTAACCCGTACCCTAAACCTAACCCTAACCCTAACCCGTACCCTAACCCTAACCCTAACCCTAACCATAAGCCGTACCCTAACCCTAACCCCTAAACCTAACCCTAACCCGTTCCCTAACCCTAACTCTAACCCTACCGTACCCTAACCCTAACCCTAACCCGTACCCTAACTCTAACCCTAACCCGTACCCTAACCCTAACCCTACCCGTACACTAACCCTAACCCGTACCCTAACCCTAACCCTAATCCTAACCCGTACCCTAACCCGTACCCTAACCCTGACACGTACCCTAACCCTAACCCTAAACCTAACCCGTACCCTAACCCTAAACCGTACCCTAAACCTAACCCTAAACCGTTCCCTAACCAGTCCCCTAACCCTAACCCTAACCCTAAAACTAATCTAAACCTAACCACTAACTCGTACCCTAACCCGTACCCTAACCCGTACCCTAACCCGTACGCTAACCCTAACCTGTACCCTAACCCTAACCCGTACCCTAACCCTAACCCTAACCCTAACCCATACCCTAACCCTAAACTTTTCCTAACCCTAACCCTAACCCTAACCCGTACCCTAACCCGTACCCTAACCCGTACCCTAACCCTAACCCTTACCCTAACCCTAACCCTAACCCTAACCCAAACCCTAACCCCTAACCTTAACCCTAACCCGTACCCTAACTCTAACCCTAACCCGTATCCTAACCCTAACCCGTACCCTAACCCTAACCCTAACCCCTAACCCCTAACCCTAACCCTAACCCGTACCCTAACCCTAACCCTAACCCTTACCCTAACCCTAACCCTAACCCTAAACCTAACCCTAACCCGTACCCTAACCCTAACCCTAAACCTAACACTAACCCTAACCCGTACCCTAAGTCTAACCCTAACCCTAACCCTAACCCGTACCCTTACACTAACCCTAACCCTAAACCTAACCCGTACCCTAACCCGTACCCTCACCCGTACCCTAACCCTAACGCTAACCCTAAACCTAACCCGTACCCTAACCCTAACCCTTTCCTAACCCGTACCCTAACCCTAACCCAAACCCGTACCCTAACCCTAACCCTAATCCTAACCCTAACCCGTACCCTAACCCTAACCCTAACCCGAACCCTAACACTAACCATAACCCTAACCCTAACCCGTACCCTAACCCTAACCCGTAACCTAAACCTAACCCTAACACTAACCCTAACCCTAAACACTAACCCTAACCCTAAAGCATACCCTAACCCTAACCCTAACCCTAAACCTAACCCTAAACATAACCCGTACCCTAACCCTAACCCTAACCCTAACACTAACCCTTACGCTAAACCTAACCCTAACCCATACCATAATCCTAACCCGTACCGTAACGCTAACCCTAATCCGTACCCTAACCCTAACACTAACCCTAACCCGAACCCTAACCCTAACCCGTACCCTAACCCTAACCCGTACCCTAACCCTAACCCAAACCCGTACCCTAACACTAACCCTAACCCTAACCCTAACCCTAACGCTAAACCTAACCCGAACCCTAACCCTAACCCTAACCCTAACCCTAACCCTAACTCTAACCCTAACACGAACCCTAACCCTAACCCGAACCATAACCCTAACCCTAACCCATACCCTAACCCTAACCCTAACCCTAACCCGTACTCTAACCCGTACCCTTACCCTAAACCGTACCCTAACCCTAGCCCTAAAACGTACCCTAACCCTAACCCTAAACCTAACCCTAACCCTAACATGTACCCTAACCCTAAACCTAACCCGTACCCTAACCCTAACCCTAACCCGTACCGTAACCCGTACCCCAAACCTAACCCTAACCCGTACCCTAACCCTAACCCATACCCTAACCTTAACCCAAACTCTAACGCTAACCCTAACCAGTACCCTACCACTAACCCTAACCCTAACCCTAACCCGTACCCTAACCCTAACCCTAACCCTAACCCATACCCTAACCCTAACTCTAACCCGTACCCTAACCCTAACCCACACCCTAACCCTAACCCGAACCCGTACCCTAACCCGTACCCTAATCTAACCCGTACCCTAAACTTAACCCGTACCCTAACCCTAACCCTAACCCTAAACCTAACCCGTACCCTAACCCTAACCCTAACCATTTCCTAAACCTAACCCTCACCCTAACCCTAACCCTAACCCGTACCCTAACCCTAACCCTTACCCTAACCCTAACACTAACACTAACCCGTACACTAACCGTAACCCGTACCCTAAACCATACCCTAACCCGTACCCTAACCCTAACCCTAACCCTAAACCTAACCCCTAACCCCTAACTCTAACACTAACCCTAACCCTAAACAGTACCATAACCCTAAACCTAACCCTAACCCTAACCCTTACCCTAAACCTAACCCTAACCCGTACCCTAACCCTAACCCTAACCCTAACCCTAAACCTAACGCTAACCCTGACACTAACCCTAACCCTAACCCTAAACCGTACGCTAAACCTAACCCTAACACGTACCATAATCCTAACCCGTACCCTAACCCTAACCCTATCCCGTACCCTAACACTAACACTAACCCTAACCCTAACCCTAACCTTAACCCGTACCCTAAACCTAACCCTAAACCTAACCCGTACCCTAACCCGTACCCTTACCTTAACCCTAACCCTAACCCTAACCCTAACCCGTACCCTAACCCTAACCCGTACCCTAAACCTAACCCTAACACTAACCCTAACCCTAAACCCTAACCCTAACCCCAAAGCATACCCTAACCCTAACCCTAACCCTAAACCTAACCCTAACCATAACCCGTACCGTAAACCTAACCCTAACCCTAACCCTAACCCTTACGCTAAACCTAACCCTAACCCATACCATAACCCTAACCCGTACCCTAACGCTAACCCAAACCCGTACCCTAACCCTAACACTAACCCTAACCCGAACCCCAACCCTAACCCGTACCCTAACCCTAACCCGTACCCTAACCCTAACCCTAACCCGTACCCTAACCCTAACCCTAAACCTAACCCGTACCCTAACCCGTACCCTAACCCTAACCCTAAACCTAAACCTAACCCGTACCCTAACCCTAACCCTAACCCTAACCCTAACACTAACCCGTACCCTAACCCTAAACTGAACCATAACCCTAACCCTAACCCGTACCCTAACCCTAACCCTAACCCTAACCCTATCCCTAACCCGTACTCTAACCCGTACCCTTACCCTAAACCGTACCCTAACCCTAACCCTAAGCCTTACCCTAACCCTAACCCTAACCCTAACCCTAACACGTACCCTAACCTTAACCCTAACCCGTACCCTAACCCTAACCCTAACCCTAACCCGTACCCAAACCCGTACCCTAAACCTAACCCTAACCCGTACCCTAACCCGAACCCGTACCCTAACCCTAACCCTAAACCTAACGCTAAACCTAACCCGTACCCTACCCGTAACCCTAACCCTAACCCTAACCCGTACCCTAAACCGTAACCTAACCCTAACCCTAAACCTAACCCTAACCCGTACATTAACCCTAACCCTAACCCTAACCCTAACCCATACCCTAACCCTAACCCTAACCAGTATCCAAACCCTAACCCTAACACTAACCCTAACCCTAACCCGTACCCTAAACCTAACCCTAACCCTAACCCGTACCCTAACCCTAACCCTAACCCTAACCCTAAGCCGTACCCTAACCCTAACCCCTAAACCTAACCCTAACCCGTCCGCTAACCCTAACTCTAACCCTAAACCGTACCCTAACCCTAACCCTAACCCGTACCGTAACTCTAACCCTAACCCGTACCCTAACCCTAACCCTAACCCTAACCCTAACCCTTTCCTAAACCTCACACTAACCCTAACCCTAACACTAATGCTAACCCGTACCCTAACCCTAACACGTACCCTAAAGTAACACTAAACCTAACCCTAACCCTAACCCGTACCCTAACCCTAACCCTAACCCTAACCCTAAACCTAACGCTAACCCTGACACTAACCCTAACCCTAACCCTAAACCGTACGCTAAACCTAACCCTAACACGTACCATAATCCTAACCCGTACCCTAACCCTAACCCTATCCCGTACCCTAACACTAACACTAACCCTAACCCTAACCCTAACCTTAACCCGTACCCTAAACCTAACCCTAAACCTAACCCGTACCCTAACCCGTACCCTTACCTTAACCCTAACCCTAACCCTAACCCTAACCCGTACCCTAACCCTAACCCGTACCCTAAACCTAACCCTAACACTAACCCTAACCCTAAACCCTAACCCTAACCCCAAAGCATACCCTAACCCTAACCCTAACCCTAAACCTAACCCTAACCATAACCCGTACCGTAAACCTAACCCTAACCCTAACCCTAACCCTTACGCTAAACCTAACCCTAACCCATACCATAACCCTAACCCGTACCCTAACGCTAACCCAAACCCGTACCCTAACCCTAACACTAACCCTAACCCGAACCCCAACCCTAACCCGTACCCTAACCCTAACCCGTACCCTAACCCTAACCCTAACCCGTACCCTAACCCTAACCCTAAACCTAACCCGTACCCTAACCCGTACCCTAACCCTAACCCTAAACCTAAACCTAACCCGTACCTTAACCCTAACCCTAACCCTAACCCTAACACTAACCCGTACCCTAACCCTAAACTGAACCATAACCCTAACCCTAACCCGTACCCTAACCCTAACCCTAACCCTAACCCTATCCCTAACCTGTACTCTAACCCGTACCCTTACCCTAAACCGTACCCTAACCCTAACCCTAAGCCTTACCCTAACCCTAACCCTAACCCTAACCCTAACACGTACCCTAACCTTAACCCTAACCCGTACCCTAACCCTAACCCTAACCCTAACCCGTACCCAAACCCGTACCCTAAACCTAACCCTAACCCGTACCCTAACCCGAACCCGTACCCTAACCCTAACCCTAAACCTAACGCTAAACCTAACCCGTACCCTACCCGTAACCCTAACCCTAACCCTAACCCGTACCCTAAACCGTAACCTAACCCTAACCCTAAACCTAACCCTAACCCGTACATTAACCCTAACCCTAACCCTAACCCTAACCCATACCCTAACCCTAACCCTAACCAGTATCCAAACCCTAACCCTAACACTAACCCTAACCCTAACCCGTACCCTAAACCTAACCCTAACCCTAACCCGTACCCTAACCCTAACCCTAACCCTAACCCTAAGCCGTACCCTAACCCTAACCCCTAAACCTAACCCTAACCCGTCCCCTAACCCTAACTCTAACCCTAAACCGTACCCTAACCCTAACCCTAACCCGTACCGTAACTCTAACCCTAACCCGTACCCTAACCCTAACCCTAACCCTAACCCTAACCCTTTCCTAAACCTCACACTAACCCTAACCCTAACACTAATGCTAACCCGTACCCTAACCCTAACACGTACCCTAAAGTAACACTAAACCTAACCCTAACCCTAACCCGTACCCTAACCCTAATCCTTTCCTAACCCTAACCCTAACCCTAACCCGTATCCTAACCCGTACCCTAAC
The DNA here is from genome assembly GCA_032313775.1 of Urocyon cinereoargenteus. Classification (NCBI taxonomy): domain Eukaryota; kingdom Metazoa; phylum Chordata; class Mammalia; order Carnivora; family Canidae; genus Urocyon; species Urocyon cinereoargenteus. The sequence goes on from JAVLSZ010000149.1 coordinate 364,558, forward strand.
CCTAACCCGTACCCTAACCCTAACCCTAACCCCTAACCCTAACCCTAACCCGTACCCTAAACCTAACCCTAACCCGTACCCTAACCCTAACCCGTACCCTAACCCTAACCCTAACCCCTAAACCCTAACCCTAACCCTAACCCGTACCCTAACCCGTACCCTAACCCTAAGCCTAACCTTAACCCTAACCCGTACCCTAACCCTAACCCTAACCCGTACCCGTACCCTAACCCATACCCTAAACCTAACCCTAACCCGTACCCTAACCCTAACCCGTACCCTAACCCTAACCCTAACCCTAACCCTAACGCTAACCCTAACCCGTAACCTACCCATAACCCTTACCCTAACCCTAACCGGTACCCTAACCCGTAACCTAACCCTAACCCTAACCCTAACCCTAACCCGTACATTAACCCTAACCCTAACCCATACCCTAACCCTAACCCTAACCAGTACCCTAACCCTAACCCTAACCCTAACCCTAACCCTAACCCGTACCCTAAAACTAACCCTAACCCTAACCCGTAACCTAACCCTAAACCTAACCCTAACCCTAAGCCGTACCCTAACCCTAACCCCTAAACCTAACCCTAACCCGTTCCCTAACCCTAACTCTAAACCTAAACTGTACCCTAACCCTAACCCTAACCCGTACCCTAACTCTAACCCTAACCCGTACCCTAACCCTAACCCTAACCCGTACCCTAACCCTAACCCGTACCCTAACCCTAACCCTAATCCTAACCCGTACCCTAACCCTAACCCGTACCCTAACCCTAACCCTAAACCTAACCCGTACCCTAACCCTAAACCGTACCCTAAACCCAACCCTAACCCGTACCCTCACCCGTCCCCTAACCCTAACCCTAAACCTAAACCTAACCCGTACCCTAACCCTAACCCTAACCCTAACCCTAACACTAACCCGTACCCTAACCCTAAACTGAACCATAACCCTAACCCTAACCCGTACCCTAACCCTAACCCTAACCCTAACCCTATCCCTAACCCGTACTCTAACCCGTACCCTTACCCTAAACCGTACCCTAACCCTAACCCTAAGCCTTACCCTAACCCTAACCCTAACCCTAACCCTAACACGTACCCTAACCTTAACCCTAACCCGTACCCTAACCCTAACCCTAACCCTAACCCGTACCCAAACCCGTACCCTAAACCTAACCCTAACCCGTACCCTAACCCGAACCCGTACCCTAACCCTAACCCTAAACCTAACGCTAAACCTAACCCGTACCCTACCCGTAACCCTAACCCTAACCCTAACCCGTACCCTAAACCGTAACCTAACCCTAACCCTAAACCTAACCCTAACCCGTACATTAACCCTAACCCTAACCCTAACCCTAACCCATACCCTAACCCTAACCCTAACCAGTATCCAAACCCTAACCCTAACACTAACCCTAACCCTAACCCGTACCCTAAACCTAACCCTAACCCTAACCCGTACCCTAACCCTAACCCTAACCCTAACCCTAAGCCGTACCCTAACCCTAACCCCTAAACCTAACCCTAACCCGTTCCCTAACCCTAACTCTAACCCTAAACCGTACCCTAACCCTAACCCTAACCCGTACCCTAACTCTAACCCTAACCCGTACCCTAACCCTAACCCTAACCCGTACACTAACCCTAAACCGTACCCTAACCCTAACCCTAAACCTAACCCGTACCCTAACCCTAAACCGTACCCTAAACCTAACCCTAAACCGTTCCCTAACCAGTCCCCTAACCCTAACCCGTACCCTAACCCTAACCCGTACCCTAACCCTAACCCTAATCCTAACCCTAACCCGTACCCTAACCCTAAACCTAACCCCTAACCCTAACCCTAACCCTAAAACTAATCTAACCCTAACCACTAACTCGTACCCTAACCCGTACCCTAACCAGTACCCTAACCCGTACGCTAACCCTAACCTGTACTCTAACCCTAACCCGTACCCTAACCCTAACCCTAACCCTAACCCATACCCTAACCCTAACCTTTTCCTAACCCTAACCCTAACCCTAACCCGTACCCTAACCCGTACCCTAACCCGTACCCTAACCCTAACCCTTACCCTAACCCTAACCCTAACCCTAACCCTAACCCTAACCCTAACCCCTAACCTTAACCCTAACCCGTACCCTAACTCTAACCCTAACCCGTATCCTAACCCTAACCCATACCCTAACCCTAACCCTAACCAGTACCCTAACCCTAACCCTAACCCTAACCCTAACCCGTACCCTAAACCTAAAACTAACCCTAACACGTACCCTAACCCTAACCCTAAACATAACCCTAACCCGTACCCTAACCCTAACCCATACCCTAACCCTAACCCTAACCCTAACCCTAACCCGTACCCTAAACCGTACACTAAACCTAACCCTAACCCTAACCAGTACACTAACCCTAACCCACACCCTAACCCTAACCCTAACCCGTACCCTAACCCTAACCCTAACCCTAACCCTAACCCGTACCCTAAACCTAACCCTAACCCTAACCAGTACCCTAACACTAACCCACACCCTAACCCTAACCCTAACCTGTACCCTAACGCGTACCCTAAACTAACCGGTACCCTAACCCTAACCCGTACCCTAAACCTAACCCTAACCCTTTCCTTACCCTAACCCTAACCCTAACCTGTACCCTAACCCTAACCCGTACCCTAACCCGTACCCTAACCCTAACCCGTACCCTAACCCTAACCCTAACCCTAACCCGTACCCTAACCCTAACCCTAAACCTAACACTAACCCGTACACTAACCCTAACCCGTACCCTAAACCTAACCCTAACCCTAACCCATACCCTAACCCTAACCCTAACCCTAACCCTTTCCTAACCCTAACCTAAACCTAACCCTAACCCTAACCCGTAACCTAACCCTAACCCGTACCCTAACGCTACCCCTAAACCTCACCCTAACCCGTACACTAACCCTAACCCGTACCCTAAACCTAACCCTAACCCTAACCCGTACCCTAACCCTAATCCTTTCCTAACCCTAACCCTAACCCTAACCCGTATCCTAACCCGTACCCTAACCCTAACCCGTACCCTAACCCTAACCCTAACCCCTAACCCTAACCCTAACCCGTACCCTAAACCTAACCCTAACCCGTACCCTAACCCTAACCCGTACCCTAACCCTAACCCTAACCCCTAAACCCTAACCCTAACCCTACCTTAAACCCTAACCCTAACCCTAACCCGTACCCTAACCCGTACCCTAACCCGTAACCTAACCCTAAGCCTAACCTTAACCCTAACCCGTACCCTAACCCTAACCCTAAACCGTACCCGTACCCTAACCCATACCCTAAACCTAACCCTAACCCGTACCCTAACCCTAACCCGTACCCTAACCTTAACCCTAACCCTAACCCTAACGCTAACCCTAACCCGTACCCTACCCATAACCCTTACCCTAACCCTAACCGGTACCCTAACCCGTAACCTCACCCTAACCCTAACCCTAACCCTAACCCGTACATTAACCCTAACCCTAACCCATACCCTAACCCTAACCCTAACCAGTACCCTAACCCTAACCCTAACCCTAACCCTAACCCTAACCCGTACCCTAAAACTAACCCTAACCCTAACCCGTAACCTAACCCTAAACCTAACCCTAACCCTAAGCCGTACCCTAACCCTAACCCCTAAACCTAACCCTAACCCGTTCCCTAACCCTAACTCTAAACCTAAACTGTACCCTAACCCTAACCCTAACCCGTACCCTAACTCTAACCCTAACCCGTACCCTAACCCTAACCCTAACCCGTACCCTAACCCTAACCCGTACCCTAACCCTAACCCTAATCCTAACCCGTACCCTAACCCTAACCCGTACCCTAACCCTAACCCTAAACCTAACCCGTACCCTAACCCTAAACCGTACCCTAAACCCAACCCTAACCCGTACCCTCACCCGTCCCCTAACCCTAACCCGTACCCTAAACCTAACCCGTACACTAACCCTAACCCTAACGCTAACCCTAACCCTAAACCTAACCCCTAACCCTAACCCTAACACTAACCCTAAACCTAATCTACCCTAACCCCTAACCCGTACCCTAACCCTAACCCTAACCCGTACCCTAACCCATACCCTAACCCTAACCTGTACCCTAACCCTAACCCGTACCCTAACCCTAACCCTAACCCTAACCCGTACCCTAACCCTAACCCTTTCCTAACCCTAAGCCTAACCCTAACCCGTACCCTAACCCTAACCCGTACCCTAACCCGTACCCTAACCCTAACCCTTTCCTAACCCTAACCCTAACCCTAACCCTAACCCGTATCCTAACCCGTACCCTAACTCTAACCCGTACCCTAACCCTAACCCCTAACCCTAACCCTAACCCTAACCCCTAACCCTAACCCTAACCTGTACCCTAACACTAACCCGTATCCTAACCCTAAGCCATAACCTAACCCTAACCCTAACCCCTAACCCCTAACCCTAACCCTAACCCGTACCCTAACCCTAACCCTAAACCTTACCCTAACCCTAACCCTAACCCTAACCGTACCCTAACCCTAACCCTAACCCTAACCCTAACCCTTACCCTAACCCCTAACCCTAACCCTAACCCGTACCCTAACCCTAACCCTAACCCTAAACCTAACCCGTACCCTAACCCGTTTCCTAACCCTAACCCGTACCCTAACCCGTACCCTAACCCTAACCCGTACCCTAACCCTAAACCGTACCCTAACACTAACCCTAACCATAACCCGTACCCTAACCCTAACCCTAACCCTAACCCTAACCCTAACCCGTACCCTAACCCTTACCCTAACCCTAACCCTAACCAGTACCCTAACCCTAACCCACACCCTAACCCTAATCCTAACCCGTACCCTAACCCGTACCCTAACCTAACCGGTACCTAAACCTAACCCGTACCCTAAGCCTTACCCTAACTCTAACCCTAACCCTAACCCTAACCCTAAACCTAACCCGTACCCTTACCCTCACCCTAACCCTAACACTAATCCGTACCCTAGCCCGTACCCTCACCCGTACCCTAACCCTAACGCTAACCCTAAACCTAACCCGTACCCTAACAACCCTAACACTAAACTAACACTAACCCTAACCCGTACCCTAACCCTAACCCTAACCCTAACCCCTAACCCCTAACCCTAACCGTTACCCTAACCCGTAACTTAACCATAACACTAAACCTAACCCTAACCCTAACCCGTACCCTAACCCTAAAACTAACCCTAACACGTACCCTAACCCTAAACCTAAACATAACCCTAACCCGTACCCTAACCCTAACCCGTACCCTAACCCTAACCCTAAACCCTAACCCGTACTCTTATCATACCCTAACCCTAAGCCGTACCTAACCCTAACCCTAACCCGTACCCTAAACCTAAAACTAAACCTATCCCTAACCCTAAACCTAACCCTAAAACGTACCCTAACCCTAACCCTAACCCGTACCCTAACCCGTACCCTAACCCTAACCCTAACGCGTACCCTAAACCTAACCCTAACCCTAACCCGTACCCTAACCTAAAACTAAACCTATCCCTAACCCTAAACCTAACCCTAACACGTTCCCTAACTCTAACCGTAACCTAACCCTAACCCTAACCCGTACCCTAACCCTAACCCGTACCCAAACCCTAACCCTAACCCTAACCCGTACCCTAAACCGCACCCTAACCCTAAACCGTACCCTAAACCTAACCCTAACCCAACCCGTACCCTAACCCTAACCCGTACCCTAACCCAAACCCTAACCCTAAACCTAACCCGTACCCTAAACCGTACCCTAACCCTAAACCATACCCTAAACCTAACCCTAACCCAACCCGTACCCTAACCCTAAACCGTACCCTAACCCTAACCCGTACCCTAACCCTAACACTACCCCTAAACCTAAACCTAACCCGTACCCTAACCCTAACCCCTAACCCTTTCCTAAACCTTAACCCTAACCCTAACCCGTACCCTAACCCGTACACTAACCCTAACCCGTAACCTAACCCTAACCCTAACCCGTACCCTAACCCGTACCCTAACCCTAACCCGTACCCTAAACCTAACCCTAACCCTAACTCTAACCCGTACCCTAAACCTAACCCTAACCCGTACCCTAACCCTAACACTAACCCTAAACCTAACCCGAACACTAACCCGTTATCCTAACCCTAACCCGTACCCTAACCAGTACCCTAACCCTAACCCTAACCCTAACCCGTACTCTAAACCTAACCCTAACCCTAACCCTAACCCTAACCCTAACCCGTACCCTAACCCTTACCCTAACCCTAACCCTAACCTGTACCCTAACCCTAACCCTAACCCTAACCCTAACCCGTACCCTAACCCTAACCTAACCTAACTCGTACACTAACCCGTACCCTAACCCTAACCCTAAACCTAATTCTAACCCCTAACCCATAACCCTAACCCTAACCCTAACCCTAACCCTAACCCGTACTTTCACCCTAACACTAAACCTAAACTAACCCTAACCCGTATCCTAACCCTAACCCTAACCGTAACCATAACCCATAACCTAACCCTAACCCCTAATCCTAACCCTAACCCGTACATAAACCTAACCCTAACCTAACCCGTACCCTAACCCTAACCCTAACCCTAACCCGTACCCTAACCCTAACCCTAACCAGTACCCTAACCCTAACCCTAACCCGTACACTAACTCTAACCCGTACCCTAACCCTAACCCTAACCCGAACCCAAACCCTAACCCGTACCCTCACCCTAAACGTAACCCTAACCCTAACCCGAACCCTAACCCGTACCCTAACCCTAACCCTAACCCTAACCCTAACCCGTACCCTAACCCTAACCCTTACCCTAACACTAACACTAACCCGTACACTAACCCTAACCCGTACCCTAAACCATACCCTAACCCGTACCCTAACCCTAACCCTAACCCTAAACCTAACCTCTAACCCCTAACTCTAACACTAACCCTAACCTAACCAGTACCATAACCCTAAACCTAACCCACACCCTAACCCTTACCCTAACCCTAACCCTAACCCGTACCCTAACCCTAAACCTAACCCTAACCCTAAACCTAACGCTAACCTAACACTAACCCTAACCCTAACCCTAAACCGTACGCTAAACCTAACCCTAACACGTACCATAATCCTAACCCGTACCCTAACCCTAACCCTATCCCGTACCCTAACACTAACACTAACCCTAACCCTAACCCTAACCTTAACCGTACCCTAAACCTAACCCTAACCTAACCCGTACCCTAACCCGTACCCTTACCCTAACCCTAACCCTAACCCTAAACCGTACCCTAACCCTAACCCGTACCCTAAACCTAACCCTAACACTAACCCTAACCCTAAACCCTAACCCTAACCCTAAAGCATACCCTAACCCTAACCCTAACCCTAAACCTAACCCTAACCATAACCCGTACCGTAAACCTAACCCTAAACCTAACCCTAACCCTTACGCTAAACCTAACCCTAACCCATACCATAACCCTAACCCGTACCCTAACGCTAACCCTAATCCGTACCCTAACCCTAACACTAACCCTAACCCGAAACCCAACACTAACCCGTACCCTAACCCTAAACCGTACCCTAACCCAAACCCAAACCCATACCCTAACCCTAACCCTAACCCTAACCCTAACCCTAGCCCGTACCCTAACCCTAACCCTAACCCGTACCCTAACCCTAACCCTAAACCTAACCCGTACCCTAACCCGTACCCTAACACTAACCCTAACCCTAAACCTAACCCGTACCCTAACCCTAACCCTAACCCTAACCCTAACACTAACCCGTACCCTAACCCTAAACTGAACCATAACCCTAACCCTAACCCGTACCCTAACCCTAACCCTAACCCTAACCGTATCCCTAACCCGTACTCTAACCCGTACCCTTACCCTAAACCGTACCCTAAACCTAACCCTAAAACTTACCCTAACCCTAACCCTAACCCTAACCCTAACACGTACCCTAACCTTAACCCTAACCCGTACCCTAACACTAACCCTAACCCTAACCCGTACCCTAACCCGTACCCTAAACCTAACCCTAACCCGTACCCTAACCCTAACCCGTACCCTAACCCTAACCCTAACCCTAAACCTAACGCTAAACCTAACCCGTACCCTACCCGTAACCCTAACCCTAACCCTAACCCGTACCCTAAACCGTAACCTAACCCTACCCCTAAACCTAACCCTAACCCGTACATTAACCCTAACCCTAACCCTAACCCTAACCCATACCCTAACCCTAACCCTAACCAGTATCCAAACCCTAACCCTAACCCTAACCCTAACCCTAACCCGTACCCTAAACCTAACCCTAACCCTAACCCGTACCCTAACCCTAACCCTAACCCTAACCATAAGCCGTACCCTAACCCTAACCCCTAAACCTAACCCTAACCCGTTCCCTAACCCTAACTCTAACCCTAAACCGTACCCTAACCCTAACCCTAACCCGTACCCTAACTCTAACCCTAACCCGTACCCTAACCCTAACCCTACCCGTACACTAACCCTAACCCGTACCCTAACCCTAACCCTAATCCTAACCCGTACCCTAACCCGTACCCTAACCCTGACACGTACCCTAACCCTAACCCTAAACCTAACCCGTACCCTAACCCTAAACCGTACCCTAAACCTAACCCTAAACCGTTCCCTAACCAGTCCCCTAACCCTAACCCTAACCCTAAAACTAATCTAAACCTAACCACTAACTCGTACCCTAACCCGTACCCTAACCCGTACCCTAACCCGTACGCTAACCCTAACCTGTACCCTAACCCTAACCCGTACCCTAACCCTAACCCTAACCCTAACCCATACCCTAACCCTAACCTTTTCCTAACCCTAACCCTAACCCTAACCCGTACCCTAACCCGTACCCTAACCCGTACCCTAACCCTAACCCTTACCCTAACCCTAACCCTAACCCTAACCCAAACCCTAACCCCTAACCTTAACCCTAACCCGTACCCTAACTCTAACCCTAACCCGTATCCTAACCCTAACCCGTACCCTAACCCTAACCCTAACCCCTAACCCCTAACCCTAACCCTAACCCGTACCCTAACCCTAACCCTAACCCTTACCCTAACCCTAACCCTAACCCTAAACCTAACCCTAACCCGTACCCTAACCCTAACCCTAACCCTAAACCCTAACCCTAACCCGTACCCTTACACTAACCCTAACCCTAAACCTAACCCGTACCCTAACCCGTACCCTCACCCGTACCCTAACCCTAACGCTAACCCTAAACCTAACCCGTACCCTAACCCTAACCCTTTCCTAACCCGTACCCTAACCCTAACCCAAACCCGTACCCTAACCCTAACCCTAATCCTAACCCTAACCCGTACCCTAACCCTAACCCTAACCCGAACCCTAACACTAACCATAACCCTAACCCTAACCCGTACCCTAACCCTAACCCGTACCCTAAACCTAACCCTAACACTAACCCTAACCCTAAACACTAACCCTAACCCTAAAGCATACCCTAACCCTAAACCTAACCCTAAACCTAACCCTAAACATAACCCGTACCCTAACCCTAACCCTAACCCTAACACTAACCCTTACGCTAAACCTAACCCTAACCCATACCATAATCCTAACCCGTACCGTAACGCTAACCCTAATCCGTACCCTAACCCTAACACTAACCCTAACCCGAACCCTAACCCTAACCCGTACCCTAACCCTAACCCGTACCCTAACCCTAACCCAAACCCGTACCCTAACACTAACCCTAACCCTAACCCTAACCCTAACGCTAAACCTAACCCGAACCCTAACCCTAACCCTAACCCTAACCCTAACCCTAACTCTAACCCTAACACGAACCCTAACCCTAACCCGAACCATAACCCTAACCCTAACCCATACCCTAACCCTAACCCTAACCCTAACCCGTACTCTAACCCGTACACTTACCCTAAACCGTACCCTAACCCTAGCCCTAAAACGTACCCTAACCCTAACCCTAAACCTAACCCTAACCCTAACATGTACCCTAACCCTAAACCTAACCCGTACCCTAACCCTAACCCTAACCCGTACCGTAACCCGTACCCCAAACCTAACCCTAACCCGTACCCTAACCCTAACCCATACCCTAACCTTAACCCAAACTCTAACGCTAACCCTAACCAGTACCCTACCACTAACCCTAACCCTAACCCTAACCCATACCCTAACCCTAACTCTAACCCGTACCCTAACCCTAACCCACACCCTAACCCTAACCCGAACCCGTACCCTAACCCGTACCCTAACCTAACCCGTACCCTAAACTTAACCCGTACCCTAACCCTAACCCTAACCCTAAACCTAACCCGTACCCTAACCCTAACCCTAACCATTTCCTAAACCTAACCCTCACCCTAACCCTAACCCTAACCCGTACCCTAAACCTAACTCTTACCCTAACCTTAACACTAACACTAACCCGTACACTAACCGTAACCCGTACCCTAAACCATACCCTAACCCGTACCCTAACCCTAACCCTAACCCTAAACCTAACCCCTAACCCCTAACTCTAACACTAAACCTAACCCTAACCAGTACCATAACCCTAAACCTAACCCTAACCCTAACCCTTACCCTAAACCTAACCCTAACCCGTACCCTAACCCTAACCCTAACCCTAACCCTAAACCTAACGCTAACCCTAACACTAACCCTAACCCTAACCCTAAACCGTACGCTAAACCTAACCCTAACACGTACCATAATCCTAACCCGTACCCTAACCCTAACCCTATCCCGTACCCTAACACTAACACTAACCCTAACCCTAACCCTAACCTTAAACGGTACCCTAAACCTAACCCTAAACCTAACCCGTACCCTAACCCGTACCCTTACCCTAACCCTAACCCTAACCCTAACCCTAACCCGTACCGTAACCCTAACCCGTACCCTAAACCTAACCCTAACACTAACCCTAACCCTAAACCCTAACCCTAACCCCAAAGCATACCCTAACCCTAACCCTAACCCTAAACCTAACCCTAACCATAACCCGTACCGTAAACCTAACCCTAACCCTAACCCTAACCCTTACGCTAAACCTAACCCTAACCCATACCATAACCCTAACCCGTACCCTAACGCTAACCCAAACCCGTACCCTAACCCTAACACTAACCCTAACCCGAACCCCAACCCTAACCCGTACCCTAACCCTAACCCGTACCCTAACCCTAACCCTAACCGTACCCTAACCCTAACCCTAAACCTAACCCGTACCCTAACCCGTACCCTAACCCTAACCCTAGACCTAAACCTAACCCGTACCTTAACCCTAACCCTAACCCTAACCCTAACACTAACCCGTACCCTAACCCTAAACTGAACCATAACCCTAACCCTAACCCGTACCCTAACCCTAACCCTAACCCTAACCCTAACCCTATCCCTAACCCGTACTCTAACCCGTACCCTTACCCTAAACCGTACCCTAACCCTAACCCTAAAACTTATCCTAACCCTAACCCTAACCCTAACCCTAACACGTACCCTAACCTTAACCCTAACCCGTACCCTAACCCTAACCCTAACCATTTCCTAAACCTAACCCTCACCCTAACCCTAACCCTAACCCGTACCCTGAACCTAACTCTTACCCTAACCTTAACACTAACACTAACCCGTACACTAACCGTAACCCGTACCCTAAACCATACCCTAACCCGTACCCTAACCCGTACCCTAAACCTAACCCTAACCCGTACCCTAACCCTAACCCCTACCCTAACCCTAACCCTAACCCGTACCCGTACCCTAACCCGTATCCTAACCCTAACCCGTACCCTAACCCTAAACCTAACCCGTACCCTAACCCTAATCCGTACCCTAACCGTAACCTAACCCGTACCTAAAACGTACCCTAACCCTAAACCGTACCCTAACCCTAACCCGTACACTAAACCTAACCCTAACCCTAACCCTAACCCGTACCCTAACCCTATCCCGAACCCCTAACCCTAACCCTAACCCTAATCTAACCCTAACCCGTAAACCGTACCCTAACACTAACCCTAACCCTAACCCTAACGCTAACGCCTAACCCTAACCCTAACCCCTAATCCTAACCCTAACCCTAACCCTAACCCGTACCCTAACCCTAACCCTAACCCTCACCCTAACCCGTTGCCTAAGCCTAACCCGTACCCTAAACCTAACCCTAACCCTAACCCCTACCCTAACCCTAACCCTAACCCTTTCCTAACCCTAACCCTAACCCGTACCCTAACCCTAACCCGTACCCTAAACCGTACCCTAACCCTAACCGTACCCTAAACTTAACCCTAACCCTAACCCGCACCCTAAACCTAACCCTAACCCTAACGCTAACACTAACCCGTACCCTAACACTAAACCGTACCCTAACCCGTACCCTAACCCTAACTCTAACCATAACCTTAAACCTTACCCTAACCCCTAATCCCTAACCCTAACCCTAACCCTAACCCATACACTAACCCTAACCCTAACCCTAACACTAATCCTAACCCGTACCCTAACTCTAAACCTAACCCGTACCCTAAAACTAACCCTAACCCTAATCCTAACGCAAACCCGTACCCTAACCCTAACCCTAACCCTAACCCTAACCCGTACCCTAACCCTAACCCTAACCCTAACCCTAACCCGTAACCTTAACCTAATCCTAACCATAACCCTAACCATAACCCGTACCCCAACCCGTACCCTAACCCTAACCCTAACCCTAACCCTAACCCGTACCCTTAACCTAACCCTAACCATAACCCTAACCCTAACCCGTACCCCAACCCTAACACTAACCCTAACCCTAACCCTAACCCGTACCCTTAACCTAACCCTAACCATAACCCTAACCCTAACACGTACC
>JAVLSZ010000149.1:380000-385000 GCA_032313775.1 Urocyon cinereoargenteus
AACACGTACCCTAAACCTAACCCTAACCAGTACCCTAACCCTAACCCTAACCCTAACCCTTTCCTAACCCTCACCCTAACCCTAACCCTAACCATAACACTAACCCGTACCCTAACCCTAACACTTACCCTAATCCTAACCCTAAACCTAACCCTAAGACTAACCCGTACGCTAACCCTAACCCTAACCCTTACCGTACCTTAACCCTAAACCGTACCCTAACCCTAACCATAACCCATAAACTAACCCGTACCCTAACGGTAACCCGTACCCTAACCCTAACCCTAACCAGTACCCTAACCATAACCCTAACCCTAACCCGTACCCTAACCCTAACCCGTACCCTAACCCTAACCCTAACCCGTACCCTAACCCTAACCCTAAACCTAACCCCTAAACCTGACACTAACCCTAACCCTAACCCTAACCCGTACCCTAACCCTAACCCTAACCCTATCCCTAACCCCTAACCCTAACCCTAAAGCGTACCCTAACCCTAACCCTAACCCTAAACCTAACCATAACCCGAACCCTAACCCTAAACCTAACCCTAACCCGTACCCTAACCCTAACCCGTACCTAACCCTAACCCTAACCCGTACCATAACCGTAACCCGTACCCTAACCCTAACCCTAACCCGTACCCTAACCCTAAACCTAACCCTCACCCTAACCCTAACCCGTACCCTAACCCTAACACGTACCCTAAACCTAACGCTAAACCTAACCCTAACGCTAACCCCTACGCTAACCCTAACACTAACCCTAACCCTAACCCGTGCCCTAACCCTAAACCGTAACCTAATCCTAACCCTAAACCTAACCCTAACACTAACCCCTAAACCTAACCCTAACCCGCACCCGAACCCTAACCCTAACACGTACCCTAAACCTAAACTGAACCCTAACCCTAAACCTAACCCTAACCCGTACCCTAACCCTAACCCGTACCTAACCCTATCCCTAACCCGTACCTTAACCCTAACCCGTACCCTAACTCTAAACCGTACCCTAACCCTAACCCTAACCCGTACCCTAAGCCTAAAACTAACCCTAACCCTAACCCTAACACGCACCCTAACCCTAACCCTAACCCGTACCCTAACCCTAACCCTAAACCTAACCCTAACCCGTACCCTAACCCTAACCCTAACCCGTACCCTAACCCTAACCCTAACCCTAAACTGTACCCTAAACCTAACCCTAACCCTAACCCTAAAACTAACCCGTACCCTAACCCTAACCCGTACCCTAACACTAACCCTAACCCTAACCCTAACCCCTAAACCCTAACCCTAATCCTAACCCTAAACCTAACCCTAACCCTAACCCGTACCCTAACCCTAACCCTAACCCGTACCCTAACCCTAACCCAAACCCGTACCCTAACCCTAACCCTAACCCTAACCCTTTCCTAAACCTCACCCTAACCCTAACCCATTCCCTAACCCTGAACCGTACCCTAATCCTAACCCTAACCCTAACCCTAACCCCTAAACCTAACCCTAACCCGCACCCGAACCCTAACCCTAACCCGTACCCTAACCCTAACCCCTACTCTAACCCTATCCCTAACCAGTACCCTAACCCTAACCCTAACCCTAACCCGTACCCTAACCCTAACCCGTACCCTAACCCTAACCCTTACCGGTACCCTAACCCTAACCCTAACCCTAACCCCTAAACCTGACCCTAACCCTTACCCTAACCCTAACCCTAATTCGTACCCTAACCCTAACCCTAACCCTAACCCCTAACCCTAACCCTAAAGCGTACCCTAACCCTAAACCTAAACCTAACCCTAACCATAACCAGTAACCTAACCCTAACCCTAACCCTTAACCTAACCCTAACCCGTACGCTAAACCTAACCCTAACCCATACCATAACCTAACCCGTACCCTAACCCTAACCCTAACCCGTACCCTAACTCTAACACTAACCCTAAACTTAACCCTAACCCTAACCCGTACCCTAACCCTAACCCGTACCCTAACCCTAACCCAAACCCGTACCCTAACCCTAACCCTCACCCTAACCCTAATCCGTACCCTAACCCTAACCCTAAACCGAACCCTAACCCTAAACCTAACCCTAACCCGTAACCTAACCCTAACCCGTACCTAACCCTAACCCTAACCCTAACCCTAACCCGTACTCTAACCCGTACCCTAACCCTAAACCGTACCCTAACCCTAACCCTAACCCGTAAACTAACATTTAACACTAACCCTAACCCTAACCCTAACACTAACCCTTACACGTATCCTAACCCTAACCCTAACCCGTACCCTAACCCTAACGCTAACCCTAACCCATTCCTAACCCTCACCCTAACCCTAACCCTAACCATAACCCTAACTCGTACCCTAACACTAACACTTACCCTAATCCTAACCCTAAACCTAACCCTAACCCTAACCCGTACGCTAACCCTAACCCTAACACTTAACCATACCCTAACCCTAAACCGTACCCTAATCCTAACCCTAACCCTAACCCCTAACCCTAACCCTAACCCGTACCCTAACCCTAACCCTAACCCGTACCCTAACGCTAACCCGTACCCTAACCCTAACCCTAACCAGTACCCTAAACCTAACCCTAACCCTAACCCGTACCCTAACCCTAACCCGTACCCTAACCCTAACCCTAACCCGTACCCTAAACCTAAACCTAAACCTAACCCCTACACCTGACCCTAACCCTAACCCTAAACCTAACCCGTACCCTAACCCTAACCCTAACCCGTACTCTAACCCGTACCCTAACTCTAAACCGTACCCTAACCCTAACCCTCACCCGTACCCTAAGCCTAACACTAACCCTAACCCTAACCCTAACACGTACCCTAACCCTAACCCGAACCCGTACCCTAACCCTAACCCTAAACCTAACCCTAACCCGTACCCTAACCCTAACCCTAACCCGTACACTAACCCTAACCCTAACCCTAAACCGTACCCTAAACCTAACCCTAACACTAACCCTAAAACTAATCCGTACCCTAAACCTAACCCGTACCCCAACCCGTACCCTAACACTAACCCTAACCCTAACCCTAACCCCTAACCCCTAACCCTAACCCTAACCCTAACCCTAACCCTAACCCGTACCCTAACCCTAACCCTAACCCGTACCCTAACCCTAACCCTAACCCGTACCCTAACCCTAACCACTAACCCCTAACCCTAACACTAACCCTAACCCTAACCCGTACCCTAACCCTAACCCTAACCCGTACCCTAACACTAACGCTAACCCGTACCCTAACCCTAACACGTACCCTAAACCTAACACTAAACCTAACCCTAACCCTAACCCGTACGCTAACCCTAGACCCTAACCCTAACCCTCACCCGTTCCCTAACCCTAAACCGTACCCTAAACCTAACCCTAACCCTAACCCTAACACCTAAACCTAACCCTAACCCGAACCCGAGCCCTAACCCTAACCCGTACCCTATCCCTAACCCGTACCCTAAACCTATCCCTAACCAGTACCCTAACCCTAACCCTAACCCTAACCCGTACCCTAACCCTAACCCGTACCCTAACCCTAACCCTAAACCGTACCCTAACCCTAACCCTAACACTAACCCATAAACCTGACCCTAACCCTAACCCTAACCCTAACCCTAATTCGTACCCTAACCCTAACCCTAACCCTAACCCCTAACCCTAACCCTAAAGCGTACCCTAACCCTAATCCTAAACCTAACCCTAAACATAACCCGTACCCTAACCCTAACCCTAACCCGTACTCTAACCCTAACCAAAACCCATACCCTAACCCTAACCCTAACCAGAACCCTAACCCTAAACCTAACCCTAACCCGTACCCTAACCCTAACCCGTACCTAACCCTAACCCTAACCAGTACCCTAACCCTAACCCTAACCCTAACCCTAACCCGTACTCTAACCCGTACTCTAACCCGTACCCTAACCCTAACCCGTATCCTAACCCTAACCCTAACCCTAACCCGTACTCTAACCCGTACTCTAACCCGTACCCTAACCCTAACCCGTATCCTAACCCTAACCCTAACCCTAACCCTTTCCTAACCCTCACCCTAAACCTAACCCTAACCATAACCCTAACCCGTATCCTAATCCCAACACTTAACCTAATCCTAACCCTATACCTAACCCTAACCCTAACCGTACACTAACCCTAACCCTAACCCTGACCCATACCCTAACCCTAAACCGTACCCTAATCCTAACCCTAACCCTAACCCTAACCCTAACCCCTAACCCTAACCCTAACCCGTACCCTAACCCTAACCCTAATCCGTACCCTAACGCTAACCCGTACCCTAACCCTAACCCTAACCAGTACCCTAACCCTAACCCTTACCCTAACCCGTACCCTAACCCTAACCCGTACCCTAACCCTAACTCTAACCCGTACCCTAACCCTAACCCTAAACCTAACCCCTAAACCTGACCCTAAGCCTAACCCTAACCCTAACCCGTACCCTAAACCTAACCCTAACCCTAACCCTAACCCCTAACCATAACCCTAAAGCATACCCTAACCCTAAACCTAACCCTAAACCTAACCCTAACCATAACCCGTACCCTAACCCTAAACCTAACCCTAACCCTAACTTGTACGCTAAACCTAACCCTAACCCGTACCATAACCCTAACCCGTACCCTAACCCTAACCTTAACCCGTACCCTAACCCTAACACTAACCCTACACCTAACCCTAAACCTAACACGTACCCTAACCCTAACCCGTACCCTAACCCTAACCCAAACCCGTACCCTAACCCTAACCCTAACCCTAACCCGTACCCTAACCCTAACCCGAACCCGAACCCTAACCCTAAACCTAAACCTAACCCGTACCCTAACCCTAACCCGTACCTAACCCTAAACCTAACCCGTTCCCTAAGCCTAACCCTAACCCTAACCCTAACCCGTACTCTAACCCGTACCCTAACTCTAAACCATACCCTAAACCTAACACTAACCCGTACCCTAAGC
>JAVLSZ010000149.1:387500-440000 GCA_032313775.1 Urocyon cinereoargenteus
CTAACCCTAACCCGTACCCTAACGCTAACCCGTACCCTAACCCTAACCCTAACCAGTACCCTAAACCTAACCCTAACCCTAACCCGTACCCTAACCCTAACCCGTACCCTAACCCTAACCCTAACCCGTACCCTAAACCTAAACCTAAACCTAACCCCTACACCTGACCCTAACCCTAACCCTAAACCTAACCCGTACCCTAACCCTAACCCTAACCCGTACTCTAACCCGTACCCTAACTCTAAACCGTACCCTAACCCTAACCCTCACCCGTACCCTAAGCCTAACACTAACCCTAACCCTAACCCTAACACGTACCCTAACCCTAACCCGAACCCGTACCCTAACCCTAACCCTAAACCTAACCCTAACCCGTACCCTAACCCTAACCCTAACCCGTACACTAACACTAACCCTAACCCTAACCCTAAAACTAATCCGTACCCTAACCCTAACCCGTACCCCAACCCGTACCCTAACACTAACCCTAACCCTAACCCTAACCCCTAACCCCTAACCCTAACCCTAACCCTAACCCTAACCCTAACCCGTACCCTAACCCTAACCCTAACCCGTACCCTAACCCTAACCCTAACCGTAACGCTATCCCTAACCCGTACCCTAACCCTAACCCTAACCCGTACCCTAACCCGTACCCTAACCTGTACCCTAAACCTAACCCTAACCTTAACCCTAACCCGTACCCTAACCCTAAACCTAACCCTAACCCTAACCCTAACCCTAACCCTCACCCGTACCCTAACCCTAACCCGTACCCTAACCCTAACCCTAACCCTAAACCTAATCCTAACCTGTACCCTAATCCTAACACTAAACCTAACCCTAACCCTAACCCGTAACCTAACCCTAAACCTAACCCTAACCCTAAGCCGTACCCTAACCCTAACCCCTAACCCTAACCCTAACCCGTACCCTAACCCTAACCCTAACACTAACCCGTACCCTAACCCTAACCCGTAACCTAACCCTAACCCTAACCCTAACCCTAACTCGTACCCTAACCCTAACACCTAACCCTAACCCTAACCCCTAACCCTAAACCTAACCCTAACCCTAACCCGTACCCTAAACCTAAACCTAACCCTAACCCTCACCCTAAACCGTACCCTAACCCTAACCCGTAACCTAACCCCTAACCCTAACCCTAACCCTAACCCGTACCCTAACCCTAAACCTAACCCTAACCCTAACCCGTACCCTAACCCTAAACCTAACCCTAACCCGTACACTAACCCTAACTCTAACCCTAACCCTAAAACTAATCCGTACCCTAACCCTAACCCGTACCCCAACCCGTACCCTAACACTAACCCTAACCCTAACCCTTACCCCTAACCCCTAACCCTAACCCTAACCCTAACCCTAACCCTAACCCGTACCCTAACCCTAACCCTAACCCGTACCCTAACCCTAACCCTAACCCGTACCCGAACCCTAACCCCTAACCCCTAACCCTAACACTAACCCTAACCCTAACCCGTACCCTAACCCTAACCCTAACCCGTACCCTAACACTAACGCTAACCCGTACCCTAACCCTAACACGTACCCTAAACCTAACCCTAAACCTACCCTAACCCTAACCCGTACGCTAACCCTAGACCCTAACCCTAACCCTCACCCGTTCCCTAACCCTAAACCGTACCCTAATCCTAACCCTAACCCTAACCCTAACACCTAAACCTAACCCTAACCCGAACCCGAGCCCTAACCCTAACCCGTACCCTATCCCTAACCCGTACCCTAACCCTATCCCTAACCAGTACCCTAACCCTAACCCTAACGCTAACCCTAACCCTAACCCGTACCCTAACCCTAACACGTACCCTAACCATAACCCTAAACCGTACCCTAACCCTAACCCTAAACCTAACCCATAAACCTGACCCTAACCCTAACCCTAACCCTAACCCTAATTCGTACCCTAACCCTAACCCTAACCCTAACCCCTAACCCTAACCCTAAAGCGTACCCTAACCCTAATCCTAAACCTAACCCTAAACATAACCCGTACCCTAACCCTAACCCTAACCCGTACTCTAACCCTAACCCAAACCCGTACCCTAACCCTAACCCTAACCAGAACCCTAACCCTAAACCTAACCCTAACCCGTACCCTAACCCTAACCTGTACCTAACCCTAACCCTAACCAGTACCCTAACCCTAACCCTAACCCTAACCCTAACCCGTGCTCTAACCCGTACTCTAACCCGTACCCTAACCCTAACCCGTATCCTAACCCTAACCCTAACCCTAACCCTTTCCTAACCCTCACCCTAACCCTAAACCTAACCATAACCCTAACCCGTACCCTAACCCTAACACTTAACCTAATCCTAAGCCTACACCTAACCCTAACCCTAACCGTACACTAACCCTAACCCTAACCCTGACCCATACCCTAACCCTAAACCGTACCCTAATCCTAACCCTAACCCTAACCCTAACCCTAACCCCTAACCCTAACCCGTACCCTAACCCTAACCCTAATCCGTACCCTAACGCTAACCCGTACCCTAACCCTAACCCTAACCAGTACCCTAACCCTAACCCTTACCCTAACCCGTACCCTAACCCTAACCCTAACCCTAACCCTAACCCTAACCCTAAACCTAACCCTAACCATAACCCGTAACCTAACCCTAACCCTAACCCTAACGCTAACCCTTACGCTAAACCTAACCCTAACCCGTACCATAACCCTAACCCGTACCCTAACCCTAACCCTAACCCGTACTCTAACCCTAACCCAAACCCGTACCCTAACCCTAACCCTAACCAGAACCCTAACCCTAAACCTAACCCTAACCCGTACCCTAACCCTAACCCGTACCTAACCCTAACCCTAACCAGTACCCTAACCCTAACCCTAACCCTAACCCGTAAACTAACAATAACACTAAACCTAACCCTAACCCTAACCCTAACCCTAACCCTAACACGTACCCTAACCCTAACCCTAACCCGTACCCTAACCCTAACCCTAAACCTAACCCTAACCCTTTCCTAACCCTCACCCTAACCCTAACCCTAACCATAACCCTAACCCGTACCCTAACCCTAACATTACTCTAATCCTAACCCTATACCTAACCTTAACCCTAACCGTACGCTAACCCTAACCCTAACACTTACCCGTACCCTAACCCTAAACAGTACCCTAATCCTAACCCTAACCCTAACCCTAAACCTAACCCCTAACCCTAACACTAATCCGTACCCTAACCCTAACCCGTACCCTAACGCTAACCCGTACCCTAACCCTAACCCTAACCAGTACCCTAACCCTAACCCTAACCCTAACACGTACCCTAACCCTAACCCTTACCCTAACCCTAACCCTAACCCGTACCCTAACCCTAACCCTAAACCTAACCCCTAAACCTGACCCTACCCTAACCCTAACCCTAACCCGTACCCTAACCCTAACACTAACCCTAAACCTAACCCTAACCCTAACCCGTACACTAACCCTAACCCGTACCCTAACCCTAACCCAAACCCGTACCCTAACCCTAACCCTAACCCTAACAGGTACCCTAAACCTAACCCTAACACGTAACCTAAACCTAACCCTAACCCGTACCCTAACCCTAACCCTAACCCTAACCCTTTCCTAACCCTCACCCTAACCCTAACCCTAACCATAACCCTAACCCGTACCCTAACCCTAACACTTACCCTAATCCTAACCCTAAACCTAACCCTAACCCTAACCCGTACGCTAACCCTAACCCTAACACTTACCCGTACCCTAACCCTAAACCGTACCCTAATCCTAACCCTAACACTAACCCTAACCCCTAACCCTAACCCTAACCCGTACCCTAACCCTAACCCTAACACGTACCCTAACGCTAACCTGTACCCTAACCCTAACCCTAACCAGTACCCTAACCCTAAACCTAACCCTAACCCGTACCCTAACCCTAACCCATACCATAACCCTAACCCTAACCCTAACCCGTACCCTAACCCTAACCCTAAACCTTACCCCTACACCTGACCCTAACCCTAACCCTAACCTTAACCTGTACACTAACCCTAACCATAACCCTATCTCTAATTCGTACCCTAACCCTAACCCTAACCCTAACCCCTAACCCGTACCCTAAAGCGTACCCTAACCCTAAACCTAAACCTAACCCTAACCATAACCCGTACCCTAACCCTAACCCTAACACTAACCTTAACCCTAACCCGTACGCTAAACCTAACCCTAACCCTAGCCCTTTCCTAAACCTCACCCTAACCCTAACCCTAACCCTAACGCTAACCCGTACCCTAACCCTAACACGTACCCTAAACCTAACCCTAAACCTAACCCTAACCCTAACCTGTACGCTAACCCTAGACCCTAACCCTAACCCTAAACCGTTCCCTAACCCTAAACCGTACCCTAATCCTAACCCTAACCCTAACCCTAATCCCTAAACCTAACCCTAACCCGCACCCGAAACCTAACCCTAACCCGTACCCTAACCCTAACCCCTATTCTAACCCTATCCCTAACCAGTACCCTAACCCTAACCCTAACCCGTACCCTAACCCTAACCCATACCCTAACCCTAACCCTTACCCGTACCCTAACCCTAACCCTAACCCTAACCCCTAAACCTGACCCTAACCTAACCCTAACCCTAACCCTAACCCTAATTCGTACCCTAACCCTAACCCTAACCCTAACCCCTAACCCTAACCCTAAAGCGTACCCTAACCCTAAACCTAAACCTAACCCTAACCATAACCCGTACCCTAACACTAACCCTAACCCTAAACCTAACCCTAACCCGTACGCTAAACCTAACCCTAACCCATACCATAACCTAACCCGTACCCTAACCCTAACCCTAACCCGTACCCTAACCCTAACACTAACCCTAAACCTATCCCTAACCCTAACCCGTACCCTAACCCTAACCCGTACGCTAACCCTAACCCAAACACGTACCCTAACCCTAACCCTCACCCTAACCCTATCCCGTACCCTAACCCTAACCCTAACCCGAACCCTAACCCTAACTTAAACCTAACCCGTACCCTAACCCTAACCCGTACCTAACCCTAACCCTAAACCTAAACCTAACCCTAACCCCTAACCCTAACCCTAAAGCGTACCCTAACCCTAAACCTAAACCTAACCCTAACCATAACCCGTACCCTAAACCTAACCCTAACCCTAACCCTAACCCGTACGCTAAACCTAACCCTAACCCGTACCATAACCCTAACCCGTACCCTAAACCTAACCCTAACCCGTACTCTAACCCTAACCCAAACCCGTACCCTCACCCTAACCCTAACCAGAACCCTAACCCTAAACCTAACCCTAACCCGTACCCTAACCTAACCCGTACCTAACCCTATCCCTAACCAGTACCCTAACCCTAACCCTAACCCTAACCCTAACCCGTACTCTAACCCGTACCCTAACCCAAAAACGTACCCTAACCCTAACCCGTAAACTAACAATAACACTAAACCTAACCCTAACCCTAACCCTAACCCTAACACGTACCCTAAACCTAACCCTAACCCGTACCCTAACCCTAACCCTAAACCTAACCCTAACCCTTTCCTAACCCTCACCCTAACCCTAACCCTAACCATAACCCTAACCCGTACCCTACCCTAACATTACTCTAATCTAACCCTATACCTAACCTTAACCCTAACCGTATGCTAACCCTAACCTAACCCTTAACCGTACCCTAACCCTAAACCGTACCTAATCCTAACCCTAACCCTAACCCTAAACCTAACCCCTAACCCTAACCCTAATCCGGACCCTAACCCTAACCCTAACCCGTACCCTAACGCTAACCCGTACCCTAACCCTAACCCTAACCAGTACCCTAACCCTAACCCTAACCCTAACCCGTACCCTAACCCTAACCGTACCCTAACCCTAACCCTAACCCGTACCCTAACCCTAACCCTAAACCTAACCCTAAACCTGACCCTACCCTAACCCCTAACCCTAACCCGTACCCTAACCCTAACCCTAACCCTAACCCTAACCACTAACCCTAACCCTAAAGCGTACCCTAACCCTAAACCTAACCCTAAACCTAACACCTAACCATAACCCGTACCCTAACCCTAAACCTAACCCTAAACCAAACCCGTACCCTAACCCTAACCCGTACACTAAACCTAACCCTAACCCCTAACCCTAACCCATACCCTAACCCTAACCCGTACCCTAAACTCTAACCCTAACCCTAACCCGCACCCTAAACCTAACCCTAACCCTAACGCTAAACACTAACCCGTACCCTAACACTAAACCGTAACCTAACCCGTACCCAAATCCTAACCCTAACCCGACCCAAATCCTAACCCTAACCCGTACGCTAACCCTAACCCTAACCCGTACCCTAACCCTAACCCTAACCCTAACCCTTTCCTAACCCTCACCCTAACCCTTAACCCTAACCATACCCCTAACCCGTACCCTAACCCTAACACTTACCCTAATCCTAACCCTAAACCTAACCCTAACCCTAACCCGTATGCTAACCCTAAACCTAACCCTTACCCGTACCCTAACCCTAAACCGTACCCTAATCCTAACCCTAACCCTAACCCTAACCCCTAACCCTAACCCTAACCCGAACCCTAACCCTAAACCTAAACCTAACCCTAACCCGTACCCTAACCCTAACCCGTACCTAACCCAAACCCTAACCCGTACCCTAACCCTAACCCTAACCCGTACTCTAACCCGTACCCTAACCCTAAAACGTACCCTAACCCTAACCCTAACCCGTACCCTAACCCTAACACTAGCCCTAACTCTAACCCTAACATGTACCGTAACCCTAACCCTAACCCGTACCCTAACCCTAACACTAAACCTAATCCTAACCCGTACCCTAACCCTAACCCTAACCCGTACCCTAACCCTAACCCGTACTCTAACCCTAACCCTAAACGTAACGCTATCCCTATCCCGTACCCTAACCCTAAACCTAACCCTAACCCTAACCCGTACCCTAACACGTACCCTAACCATAACCCTATCCCTAACCCTAAACCGTATCCTAACCCTAACCCTAACCCTCACCCGTACCCTAACCCTAACCCTAACCCTAACCCGTACCCTAACCCTAACCCTAACCCTAACCCTAATCCTACCCCGTACTCTAATCCTAACCCTAAACCTAACCCTAACCCTAACCCGTACCCTAACCCTAACCCTAACCCTAAACCTAAGCCTTACACTAAACCTAACCCTAACCCTAACCCGTACCCTAACCTTAACCCTAAACCTAAACCTAACCCGTACCCTAACCCCGAACCCTAACCCTAACCCTAACCCGTACACGAACCCTAACCCTAACCCTAACCAGTACCCTAACCCTAACCCTAAACCTAACCCTAACCATAACCCGTACCCTAACCCTAACGCTAACCCTAACCCGTACCCTAAACCTAACCCTAACCCTAACCATAACACTAACCCGTACCCTAACCCTAAACCGTACCCTAACCCGTACCCTAAACCTAACCCTAACCCTAACCTTAACCCTAACCCTAACCCTAATCCCTAAACCTAAACCTAACCCTAACCCTAACCCTAAACCGTACCCTAACCCCACCCTAACCGTAACCCTAATCCTAACCCGTACCATAACCCTAACCGTAACCTGTACACTAACCCTAACCCTAACCCTAACCCAAACCCGTACCCTAACCCTAACCCTAACCCTAACCCTAACCCGTACCCAAACCCGTACCCTAACCCGAAACCTAACCCGTACACTTAACCTAACTCTAAACCTAACCCTAACCCTAACCCGTACCCTAACTCGTACCCTAACCCTAACCCTAAACCTAACCCGTACCCTAACCCTAACGCTTAACCCCTAACCCTAACCCTAACCCTAACTCTAACCTGTACCTTAACCGTAACACTAACCTTAACCCTAACCCTAACCCGTACCCTAACCCTAAACCTAACCCTAACCCGTACACTAACCCTAACCCTAACACGTACCCTAACCCGTACCCTAACCGTAACACTAAACCTAACCCGTACCCTAACCCTAACCCTAACCGTTACCCGTACCCTAACCCTAACCCTAACCCTAACCCGTACCCTAACCCTAACCCTAACCCTTTCCTATCCCTAACCCGAACCCTAACCCGTCCCTAACCCGTACCCTAACCCGTACCCTAAACCTAACCCGTACCCTAACCCTAAACCTAACCGTTCCCTAAACCTAACCCTAACCCTAACCCTAAAACTAACCCTTACCCTAACCCTAACCCGTACCCTAACCCGTATCCTAACACTTAACCCTAACCCTAACCCTAACCCCTAACCCCTAACCCTAACCCTAACCCTAACCCGTACCCTAAACCTAACCCGTACCCTAACCCTAACCCTAACCCGTACCCTAACACTAACCCTAACCCGTACCCTAACCCTACCCTAACCCTAACCCTTTCCTAAACCTCACCCTAACCCTAACCCTAACCCTAACGCTAACCCGTACCCTAACCCAAACACGTACCCTAAACATAACCCTAAACCTAACCCTAACCCTAACCCGTACGCTAACCCTAACCCTAACCCTAACCCTAACCCGTTCCCTAACCCTAAACCGTACCCTAATCCTAACCCTAACCCTAACCCTTTCCTAACCCTCACCCTAACCCTAACCCTAACCATAACCCTAACCCGTACCCTAACCCTAACACTTACCCTAATCCTAACCCTAAACCTAACCCTAAACCTAACCCGTACGCTAACCACTAACCCTAACCCATACCCGTACCCTAACCTAAACCGTACCCTAATCCTAACCCTAGACCGTAACCCTAACCCTAACCCCTGACCCTAACCCTAACCCGTACCCTAACCCTTACCCTAACCCGTACCCTAACGCTAACCCGTACCCTAACCCTAACCCTAACCAGTACCCTAACCCTAACCCTAACCCTAACCCATAAACTAACAATAACACTAACCCTAACCCTAACCCTAACCCTAGCCCTAACACGTAACCTAAACCTAACCCTAACCCGTACCCTAACCCTAACCCTAACCCTAACCCTTTCCTAACCCTCACCCTAACCCTAACCCTAACCATAACACTAACCCATACCCTAACCCTAACACTTACCCTAATCCTAACCCTAAACCTAACCCTAACCCTAACCCCGTACGCTAACCCTAACCCTAACCCTTACCCGTACCTTAACCCTAAACCGTACCCTAACCCTAACCCTAACCCATAAACTAACAATAACACTAACCCTAACCCTAACCCTAACCCTAACCCTAACCCTAACACGTACCCTAACCCTAACCCTAACCCGTACCCTAACCCTAACCCTAACACAAACCTTTCCTAACCCTCACCATAACCCTAACCCTAACCATAACCCTAACCCGTACCCTAACCCAAACACTTACCCTAATCCTAACCCTAAACCTAACCCTAACCCTAACCCGTACGCTAACCCTAACCCTAACACTTACCCGTACCTAACCCTAAACCGTACCCTAATCCTAACCCTAACCCTAACCCTAACCCTAACCCCTAACCTAACCCTAACCCGTACCCGTACCCTAACCCTAACCCTAACCCTAACCCGTACCCTAACCCTAACCCTAACCCTTTCCTATCCCTAACCCGAACCCTAACCGTTCCCTAACCCGTACCCTAACCCGTACCCTAAACCTAACCCGTACCCTAACCCTAACCCTAAACCGTTCCCTAAACCTAACCCTAACCCTAACCCTAAAACTAACCCGTACCCTAACCCTAACCCGTACCCTAACCCGTATCCTAACACTAACCCTAACCCTAACCCTAACCCCTAACCCCTAACCCTAACCCTAACCCTAACCCGTACCCTAAACCTAACCCGTACCCTAACCCTAACCCTAACCCGTACCCTAACACTAACCCTAACCCGTACCCTAACCCTAACCCTAACCCTAACCCTTTCCTAAACCTCACCCTAACCCTAACCCTAACCCTAACGCTAACCCGTACCCTAACCCAAACACGTACCCTAAACCTAACCCTAAACCTAACCCTAACCCTAACCCGTACGCTAACCCTAACCCTAACCCTAACCCTAACCCGTTCCCTAACCCTAAACCGTACCCTAATCCTAACCCTAACCCTAACCCTTTCCTAACCCTCACCTAACCCTAACCCTAACCATAACCCTAACCCGTACCCTAACCCTAACACTTACCCTAATCCTAACCCTAAACCTAACCCTAAACCTAACCCGTACGCTAACCCTAACCCTAACCCATACCCGTACCCTAACCCTAAACCGTACCCTAATCCTAACCCTAACCGTAACCCTAACCCTAACCCCTGACCCTAACCCTAACACGTACCCTAACCCTTACCCTAACCCGTACCTAACGCTAACCCGTACCCTAACCCTAACCCTAACCAGTACCCTAACCCTAACCCTAACCCTAACCCATAACTAACAATAACACTAACCCTAACCTAACCCTAACCCTAGCCCTAACACGTAACCTAAACCTAACCCTAACCCGTACCCTAACCCTAACCCTAACCCTAACCCTTTCCTAACCCTCACCCTAACCCTAACCCTAACCATAACACTAACCCATACCCTAACCCTAACACTTACCCTAATCCTAACCCTAAACCTAACCCTAACCCTAACCCGTACGCTAACCCTAACCCTAACCCTTACCCGTACCTTAACCTAAACCGTACCCTAACCCTAACCCTAACCCATAAACTAACAATAACACTAACCCTAACCCTAACCCTAACCCTAACCCTAACCCTAACACGTACCCTAACCCTAACCCTAACCCGTACCCTAACCCTAACACTAACACTAACCCTTTCCTAACCCTCACCATAACCCTAACCCTAACCATAACCCTAACCCGTACCCTAACCCTAACACTTACCCTAATCCTAACCCTAAACCTAACCCTAACCCTAACCCGTACGCTAACCCTAACCCTAACACTTACCCGTACCCTAACCCTAAACCGTACCCTAATCCTAACCCTAACCCTAACCCTAACCCTAACCCCTAACCCTAACCCTAACCCGTACCCTAACCCTAACCCTAACCCGTACCCTAACGGTAACCCGTACCCTAACCTAACCCTAACCAGTACCCTAACCCTAACCCTAACCCTAACCCGTACCCTAACCCTAACCCGTACCCTAAACCTAACCCTAACCCGTACCCTAACCCTAACCCTAAACCTAACCCCTAAACCTGACCCTAACCCTAACCCTAACCCTAACCCGTACCCTAACCCTAACCCTAACCCTAACCCTATCCCTAACCCCTAAACCTAACCCTACAGCGTACCCTAACCCTAACCCTAAACCTAACCATAACCCGAACCCTAACCCTAAACCTAACCCTAACCCGTACCCTAACCCTTACCCGTACCTAACCCTAACCCTAACCCGTACCATAACCGTAACCCGTACCCTAACCCTAACCTAACCCGTACCCTAACCCTAACCCTAACCCTAACCCTAAACCTAACCGTACCCTAACCCTAACACGTACCCTAAACCTAACGCTAAACCTAACCCTAACGCTAACCCCTACGCTAACCCTAACCCTAACCCTAACCCTAACCCGTGCCCTAACCCTAAACCGTACCCTAATCCTAACCCTAAACCTAACCCTAACACTAACCCCTAAACCTAACCCTAACCCGCACCCGAACCCTAACCCTAACCCGTACCCTAACCCTAACCCTAACCCTAAACCTAACCCCTAAACCTAACCCTAACCCGCACCGAACCCTAACCCTAACCCGTACCCTAACCCTAACCCGAACCCTAACCCTAAACATACCCTAACCCGTACCCTAACCCTAACCCGTACCTAACCCTAACACTAACCCGTACCCTAACCCTAACCCTAACCCTAACCCGTACTCTAACCCGTACCCTAACTCTAAACCGTACCCTAACCCTAACCCTAACCCGTACCCTAAGCCAAAAACTAACCCTAACCCTAACCCTAACACGTACCCTAACCCTAACCCTAACCAGTACCCTAACCCTAACCCTAAACCTAACCCTAACCCGTACCCTAACCCTAACCCTAACCCTAACCCGTACCCTAACCCTAACCTAACCCTAAACCGTACCCTAAACCTAACCCTAACCTAACCCTAAAACTAACCCGTACCCTAACCCTAACCCGTACCCTACCGTACCCTAACACTAACCCTAACCCTAACCCTAACCCCTAAACCCGAACCCTAATCCTAACCATAAACCTAATCCTAACCCTAACCCGTACCCTAAACCTAACCCTAACCCGTACCCTAACCCTAACCCTAACCCGTACCCTAACCCGTACCCTAACCCGTACCCTAACACTACCTAACCCGTACCCTAACCCTAACACGTACCCTAAACCTAACCCTAACCTAACCCTAACCCTAACCGTACGCTAACCCTAGACCCTAACCCTAACCCTAACCCGTTCCCTAACCCTGAACCGAAACCTAATCCTAACCCTAAACATAACCCTAAACCGCTAAACCTAACCCGCACCCGAACCTAACCCTAACCCTAACCCGTGCCCTACCCCTACCCAAACCCTATCCCTAACCAGTACCCTAACCCTAACCCTAACCCTAACCCGTACACTAACCCTAACCCGTACCCTAACACTAACCCTTACCGGTACCCTAAACCTAACCCTAACCTAACCCCTAAACCTGACCCTAACCCTTAACCTAACCCTAACCCTAATTCGTACCCTAACCCTAACCCTAACCCTAACCCTAACCCCTAACCCTAACCCTAAAGCGTTCCCTAACCCTAAACCTAAACCTAGCCCTAACCATAACCCGTACCCTAACCCTAACCCCTAACCCTAAACCTAACCCAAACCCGTACGCTAAACCTAAACCTAACCCATACCAATAACCCTAATCCGTACCCTAACCCTAACCCTAACCCGTACCCTAACTCTAACACTAACCCTAAACCTAACCCTAACCCTAACCCGTACCCTAACCCTAACCCGCACCCTAACCCTAACCCAAACCCGTACCCTAACCCTAACCGTCACTCTAACCCTAATCCGTACCCTAAACCTAACCCTAACCCAAACCCTAACCCTAAACCTAACCCTAACCCGTACCCTAACCCTAACCCGTACCTAACCCTAACCCTAACCCTAACCCTCACCCTAACCCTAACCCGTACTCTAAAACATACCCTAACCCTAAACCGTACCCTAACCCTAACCCTAACCCGTAAACTAACAATAACACTAACCCTAACCCTAACCCTAACCCTAACCCTAACCCTAACCCTAACACGTACCCTAACCCTAACCCTAACCCGTACCCTAACCCTAACCCTAACCCTAACCCTTTCCTAACCCTCACCCTAACCCTAACCCTAACCATAACCCTAACTCGTACCCTAACACTAACACTTACCCTAATCCTAACCCTAAACCTAACCCTAACCCTAACCCGTACGCTAACCCTAACCCTAACTCTTAACCGTACCCTAACCCTAAACCGTACCCTAATCCTAACCCTAACCCTAACCCTAACCCCTAACCCGTACCCTAACCCTAAACCTAACCCGTACCCTAACGCTAACACGTACCCTAACCCTAACCCTAACCAGTACCCTAACCCTAACCCTAACCCTAACCCGTACCCTAACCCTAACCCATACCCTAACCCTAACCCTAACCCGTACCCTAACCCTAACCCTAAACCTAACCCCTACACCTGACCCTAACCCTAACCCTAAACCTAACCCATACCCTAACCCTAACCCTAACCCGTACTCTAACCCGTACCCTAACTCTAAACCGTACCCAAACCCTAACCCTCACCCCTACCCTAAGCCTAACACTAACCCTAAGCCTAACCCTAACACGTACCCTAACACTAACCCTAACCCGTACCCTAACCCTAACCCTAAACCTAACCCTAACCCGTACCCTACCCCTAACCCTAACCCGTACCCTAATCCTAACCCTAACCCTAAACCGTACCCTAAACCTAACCCTAACCCTAACCCTAAAACTAATCCGTACCCTAACCCTAACCCGTACCCTAACCCGTACCCTAACACTAACCCTAACCCTAACCCTAACCCCTAACCCCTAACCCTAACCCTAACCCTAACCCTAACCCGTACCCTAACCCTAACCCGTACCCTAACCCTAACCCTAACCCGTACCCTAACCCTAACCCCTAACCCCTAACCCTAACCCTAACCCTAACCCTAACCCTAACCCGTACCCTAACCCTAACCCTAACCCGTACCCTAACACTAACGCTAACCCGTACCCTAACCCTACCACGTACCCTAAACCTAACCCTAAACCTAACCCTAACCCTAACCCGTACGCTAACCCTAGACCCTAACCCTAACCCTCACCCGTTCCCTAACCCTAAACCGTACCCTAATCCTAACCCTAACCCTAACCCTAACACCTAAACCTAACCCTAACCCAAACCCGAACCCTAACCCTAACCCGTACCCTATCCCTAACCCGTACCCTAACCCTATCCCTAACGAGTAACCTAACCCTAACCCTAACCCTAACCCGTACCCTAAACCTAACCCGTACCCTAACCCTAACACTAAACCGTACCCTAACCCTAACCCTAACCCTAACCCTAATTCGTACCCTAACCCTAAACCTAACCCTAACCCCTAAACCTAACCCTAAAGCGTACCCTAACCCTAAACCTAAACCTAACCCTAACCATAACCCGTACCCTAAACCTAACCCTAACCCTATCCCTAACCCTAACCCGTACGCTAAACCTAACCCTAACCCGTACCATAACCCTAACCCGTAACCTAACCCTAACCCTAACCCGTACTCTAACACTAACCCAAACACGTACCCTAACCCTAACCCTAACCAGAACCCTAACCATAAACCTAACCCTAACCCGTACCCTAACCCTAACCCGTACCTAAATCTAACCCTAACCAGTATCCTAACCCTAACCCTAACCCTAACCCTAACCCGTACTCTAACCCGTACCCTAACCCTAAACCGTACCCTAACCCTAACCCGTAAACTAACAATAACACTAACCCTAACCCTAACCCTAACCCTAACCCTAACACGTACCCTAACCCTAACCCTAACCCGTACCCTAACCCTAACCCTAACCCTAACCCTTTCCTAACCCTCACCCTAAACCTAACCCTAACCATAACCCTAACCCGTACCCTAAACCTAACACTTACCCTAATCCTAACCCTATACCTAACCCTACCCTAACCGTACACTAACCCTAACCCTAACCCTTACCCATACCCTAACCCTAAACCGTACCCTAATCCTAACCCTAACCCTAACACTAACCCTAACCCCTAACCCTAACCCTAACCCGTACCCTAACCCTAACCCTAACCCGTACCCTAACGCTAACCCGTACCCTAACCATAACCCTAACCAGTACCCTAACCCTAACCCTAACCCGTACCCTAACCCTAACCCGTACCCTAACCCTAACCCTAACCCGTACCCTAACCCTAACCCTAAACCTAACCCCTAAACCTGACCCTAACGCTAACCCTAACCCTAACACGTACCCTAACCCTAACCCTAACCCTAACCCTAACCCCTAACCATAACCCTAAAGCGTACCCTAACCCTAAACCTAACCCTAAACCTAACCCTAACCATATCCCGTACCCTAACCCTAAACCTAACCCTAACCCGTACGCTAAACCTAACCCTAACCCGTACAATAACCCTAACCCGTACCCTAACCCTAACCCTAACCCGTACCCTAACCCTAACACTAACCCTAAACCTAAACCTAAACCTAACACGTACCCTAACCCTAACCCGTACCCTAACCCTAACCCTAACCCTAACCCGTACCCTAACCCTAACCCGAACCCGAACCCTAACCCTAAACCTAACCCTAACCCGTACCCTAACCCTAACCTGTACCTAACCCTAAACCTAACCAGTACCCTAACCCTAACCCTAACCCTAACCCTAACCCGTACTCTAACCCGTACCCTAACTCTAAACCATACCCTAACCCTAACCCTAACCCGTACCCTAAGCCTAACACTAACCCTAACCCTAACCCTAACACGTACCCTAACCCTAACCCTAACCCGTAACCTAACCCTAACCCTAAACCTAACCCTAACCCGTACCCTAACCCTAACCCTAACCCGTACCCTAACCCTAACCCGTACCCTAACCCTAACCCTAACCGTAATGCTATCCCTAACCCGTACCCTAACCCTAACCCTAACCCGTACCCTAACCCGTACCCTAACCCGTACCCTAAACCTAACCCTAACCTTAACCCTAACCCGTACCCTAACCCTAACCCTAACCCTAAACCTAACCCTCACCCGTACCCTAACCCTAACCCTAACCCTAACCCGTACCCTCACCCTAACCCTAACCCTAACCCTAATCCTAACCCGTACCCTAATCCTAACACTAAACCTAACCCTAACCCTAACCCGTAACCTAACCCTAACCCTAACCCTAACCCTAAGCCGTACCCTAACCCTAAACCCTAACACTAACCCTAACCCGTACCCTAACCCTAACCCTAACACTAACCCGTACCCTAACCCTAACCCGTACCCTAACCCTAACCCTAACCCGTACCCTAACCCTAACACCTAACCCCTAACCCTAACCCTAACCCTAACCCTAACCCTAACCCGAACCCTAACCCTAACCCTAACCCGTACCCTAACACTAACGCTAACACGTACCCTAACCCTAACACGTACCCTAAACCTAACCCTAAACCTAACCCTAACACTAACCCGTACGCTAAACCTAACCCTAACCCTAACCCTCACCCGTTCCCTAACCCTAAACCGTACCCTAATCCTAACCCTAACCCTAACCCTAACCCTAACCCTAACCCTAACCCTAATTCGTACCCTAACCCTAAACCTAACCCTAACCCCTAAACCTAACCCTAAAGCGTACCCTAACCCTAAACCTAAACCTAACCCTAACCATAACCCGTACCCTAAACCTAACCCTAACCCTAACCCTAACACTAACCCGTACGCTAAACCTAACCCTAACCCGTACCATAACCCTAACCCGTACCCTAACCCTAACCCTAACCCGTACTCTAACACTAACCCAAACCCGTACCCTAACCCTAACCCTAACCAGAACCCTAACCCTAAACCTAACCCTAACCCGTTCCCTAACCCTAACCCGTACCTAACCCTAACCCTAACCCTAACCCTAAACCTAACCCGTACTCTAACCCGTACCCTAACCCTAAACCGTACCCTAACCCTAACCCGTAAACTAACAATAACACTAACCCTAACCCTAACCCTAACCCTAACCCTAACACGTACCCTAAACCTAACCCTAACCCGTACCCTAACCGTAACCCTAACCCTAACCCTTTCCTAACCCTCACCCTAACCCTAACCCTAACCATAACCCTAACCCGTACCCTAACCCTAACACTTACCCTAATCCTAACCCTATACCTAACCCTAACCCTAACCGTACACTAACCCTAACCCTAACCCTTACCCATACCCTAACCCTAAACCGTACCCTAATCCTAACCCTAACCCTAACACTAACCCTAACCCCTAACCCTAACCCTAACCCGTACCCTAACCCTAACCCTAACCCGTACCCTAACGCTAACCCGTACCCTAACCATAACCCTAACCAGTACCCTAACCCTAACCCTAACCCTAACCCGTACCCTAACCCTAACCCGTACCCTAACCCTAACCCTAACCCGTACCCTAAACCTAACCCTAAACCTAACCCCTAAACCTGACCCTAACCCTAACCCTAACCCTAACCGCACCCTAACCCTAACCCTAACCCTAACCCTAACCCCTAACCATAACCCTAAAGCGTACCCTAACCCTAAACCTAACCCGAAACCTAAACCTAACCATAACCCGTACCCTAACCCTAAACCTAACCCTAACCCTAACCCGTACGCTAAACCTAACCCTAACCCGTACAATAACCCTAACCCGTACCCTAACCCTAACCCTAACCCGTACCCTAACCCTAACACTAACCCTAAACCTAACCCTAAACCTAACACGTACCCTAACCCTAACCCGTACCCTAACCCTAACCCTAACCCTAATCCTTACCCTAACCCTAACCCGAACCCGAACCCTAACCCTAAACCTAACCCTAACCCGTACCCTAACCCTAACCCGTACCTAACCCTAAACCTAACCAGTACCCTAACCCTAACCCTAAACCTAACCCTAACCCGTACTCTAACCCGTACCCTAACTCTAAACCATACCCTAACCCTAACCCTAACCCGTACCCTAAGCCTAACACTAACCCTAACCCTAACCCTAACCCTAACCCGTACACTAACCCTAACCCTAACCCGTACCCTAACCCTAACCCGTACCCTAACCCTAACCCTAACCGTAATGCTATCCCTAACCCGTACCCTAAACCTAACCCTAACCCGTACCCTAACCCGTACCCTAACCCGTACCCTAAACCTAACCCTAACCTTAACCCTAACCCGTACCCTAACCCTAACCCTAACCCTAACCCTAACCCTCACCCGTACCCTAACCCTAACCCTAACCCTAACCCGTACCCTCACCCTAACCCTAACCCTAACCCTAATCCTAACCCGTACCCTAATCCTAACACTAAACCTAACCCTAACCCTAACCCGTAACCTAACCCTAACCCTAACCCTAACCCTAAGCCGTACCCTAACCCTAACCCCTAACCCTAACCCTAACCCGTACCCTAAACCTAACCCTAACACTAACCCGTACCCTAACCCTAACCCGTACCCTAACCCTAACCCTAAACCTAACCCTAACCCGTACCCTAACCCTAACGCCTAACCCTAACCCTAACCCCTAACCCTAACCCTAACCCTAACCCTAACCCGTACCCTAACCCTAAACCTAACCCTAACCCTCACCCTAAACCGTACCCTAACCCTAACCCGTACCCTAACCCCTAACCCTAACCCTAACCCTAACCCGTACCCTAACCCTAACCCTAACCCTCACCCGTACCATAACCCTAACCCTAAACCTAACCCTAACCATAACCCGTAACCTAACCCTAACGCTAACCCTAACCCATACCCTAAACCTAACCCTAACCCTAGCCCTAACACTAACCGTACCCTAACCCTAAACCGTACCCTAACCCGTACCCTAACCCGTACCCTAACCCTAACTTTAATCCTAACCCTAACCCCTAATCCCTAACCCTAAACCTAACCCTAACCCTAACCCTAACCCATACCCTAACCCCACCCTAAACCTAACCCTAATCCTAACCCGTACCCTAACCCTAATCCTAACCTGTACCCTAACCCTAACCCTAAACCTAACCCTAACCCAAACCCGTACCCTAACCCTAACCCTAACCCTAACCCGTACCCTAACCCTAACCCTAAACCTAACCCTAACCTAACCCGTACCCATAACCTAACCCTAAACCTAACCCGTACCCTAACCCGTACCCTAACCCGTAACCTAACACTAACCCTAACCCTAACCCTAAACCTAACCCGTACCCTAACGCTAACCCTAACCCCTAACACCTAACCCTAAGCCTAACCCTAAGCCTAACCTGTACCTTAACCGTAACACTAACCTTAAACCTAACCCTAACCCGTACCCTAACCCGTACCCTAACCCTAACCCTAACCCTTTATTAACCCTAACCCTAACCCTAACCCTAACCCTAACCCGTACCCTAACCCGTACCCTAAACCTACCCGTACCCTAACCCTAACCCTAACCCTAAACCGTACCCTAAACCTAACCCTACCCTAACCCTAAAACTAACCCGTACCCTAACCCTGCCCGAACCCTAACCCGAACCCTAACACTAACCCTAACCCTAACCCTAACCCCTAACCCCTAACCCTAACCATAACCCTAACCCTAACCATAACCCTAACCCGTACCCTAACCCTGACCCTAACCCGTACCCTAACCCTAACCCTAACCCGTACCCTAACCCTAACCCTAACCCTAACCCTAACCCTTTCCTAAACCTCACCCTAACCCTAACCCTAACCCTAAACCTAACCCTAACCCGTACCCTAACCCTAACACGTACCCTAAACCTAACCCTAAACCTAACCGTAAACCTAACCCGTACGCTAACCCTGACCGTAACCCTAACCCTAACCCGTACCCTAACCCTAAACCGTACCCTAATCCTAACCCTAACCCTAAACCTAACCCTAAACCCTAAACCTAACCCTAACCCGCAACTGAAACCTAACCCTAACCCGTACCCTAACCCTAACCCGTACCCTAACCCTATCCCTAACCAGTACCCTAAACCTAACCCTAACCCTAACCCTAACCCTAACCCTTACCCTAACCCTAACCCGTACCCTAACCCTAACCCTAACCCGTACCCTAACCCTAACCCTAACCCTATCCCCTAAACCTGACCCTAACCCTAACCCTAACCCTAACCCTAATTCGTACCCTAACCCTAACCCTAACCCTAACCCTAACCCCTAACCCTAACCCTAAAGCGTACCCTAACCCTAAACCTAAACCTAACCCTAACCATAACCCGTACCCTAACCCTAACCCTAACCCTTTCTTAACCCTAACCCTAACCCTAACCCTAACCCTAACCCGTACCCTAACCCGTACCCTAAACCTACCCGTACCCTAACCCTAACCCTAACCCTAACCCGTACCCTAAGCCTAACACTAACCCTAACCCTAACCCTAACACGTACCCTAACCCTAACCCTAACCCGTACCCTAACCCTAACCCTAAACCTAACCCTAACCCATACCCTAACCCTAACCCTAACCCGTAACCTAACCCTAACCCTAACCCTAACCCTAAACCGTACCCTAAACCTAACCCTAAACCTAATCCTAAAACTAACCCGTACCCTAACCCTAACCCGTACCCTAACCCGTACACTAACACTAACCATAACCCTCTCACTAACCCCTAACACCTAACCCTAACCCTAACCCTAACCCTAAACCTAACCCGTACCCTAACCCTAACCCTAACCCGTACCCTAACCCTAACCCTAACCCGTACCCTAACCCTAACCCTAACCCTAACCCTTTCCTAAACCTCACACTAACCCTAACCCTAACACTAATGCTAACCCGTACCCTAACCCTAACACGTACCCTAAACCTAACCCTAAACCTAACCCTAACCCTAACCCGTACGCTAACCCTGACCCTAACCCTAACCCTAACCCGTACCCTAACCCTAAACCGTACCCTAATCCTAACCCTAACCCTAACCCTAACCCTAACCCCTAAACCTAAACCTAACCCGCACCCGAACCCTAACCCTAACCCGTACCCTAACCCTAACCCGTACCCTAACCCTATTCCTAACCAGTACCCTAACCCTAACCCTAACCCTAACCCTAACCCTAACCCGTACCCTAACCCTAACCCTAACCCGTACCCTAACCCTAACCCTAACCCTATCCCCTAAACCTGACCCTAACCCTAACCTAACCCTAACACTAATTCGTACCCTAAACCTAACCCTAACCCTAACCCCTAACCCTAACCCTAAAGCGTACCCTAACCCTAAACCTAAACCTAACCCTAACCATAACCCGTACCCTAACACTAACCCTAACCCTAACCCTAACCCGTACGCTAAACCTAACCCTAACCCGTACCATAACCCTAACCCGTATCCTAACCCTAACCCTAACCCGTACCCTAACCCTAACACTAACCCTAAACCTAACCCTAACCCTAACCGTACACTAACCCTAACCCATACCCTAACCCTAACCCAAACCCGTACCCTAACCCTAACCCTAACCGTAACCCTAACAGGTACCCTAAACTTAACCCTAACCCGTACCCTAACCCTAACACTAACCCTAACCCTAACCCTAAAACTAACCCGTACCCTAACACTAACCCGTACCCTAACCCGTACCCTAACACTAACCCTAACCCTATCCCTAACCCCTAACCCCTAACCCTAACCCTAACCCTAACCCTAACCCTAACCCGTACCCTAACCCTAACCCTAACCCTAACCCTAACCCTTTCCTAAACCTCACACTAACCCTAACCCTAACACTAACGCTAACCCATACCCTAACCCTAACACGTACCCTAAAACTAACCCTAAACCTAACCCTAACCCTAACCCGTACGCTAACCCTAGACCCTAACCCTAACCCTCACCCGTTCCCTAACCCTAAACCGTACCCTAATCCTAACCATAACCCTAACCCTAACCCCTAAACCTAACCCTAACCCGCACCCGAACCCTAACCCTTACCCGTACCCTAACCCTAACCCGTACCCTAACCCTATCCCTAACCAGTACCCTAACCCTAACCCTAACCCTAACCCGTACCCTAACCCTAACCCGTACCCTAACCCTAACCCTAACCCGTACCCTAAACATAACCCTAACCCTAACCCCTAAACCTGATCCTAACCCTAACCCTAACCCTAACCCTAATTCGTACCCTAACCCTAACACTAACCCTAACCCCTAACCCGTACCCTAAAGCGTACCCTAACCCTAAACCTAAACCTAACCCTATCCATAACCCGTACCCTAACCCTAACACTATCCTTAACCCTAACCCGTACGCTAAACCTAACCCTAACCCTAACCCTTTCCTAAACCTCACCCTAACCCTAACCCTAACCCTAACGCTAACCCGTACCCTAAACCTAACACGTACCCTAAACCTAACCCTAAACCTACTCCTAACCCTAACCTGTACGCTAACCCTAGACCCTAACCCTAACCCTAAACCGTTCCCTAACCCTAAACCGTACCCTAATCCTAACCCTAACCCTAACCCTAACCCCTAAACCTAACCCTAACCCGCACCCGAAACCTAACCCTAACCCGTACCCTAACCCTAACCCCTACCCTAACCCTATCCCTAACCAGTACCCTAACACTAACCCTAACCCTAACCCGTACCCTAACCCTAACCCGTACCCTAACCCTAACCCTTACCCGTACCCTAACCCTAACCCTAACCCTAACCCCTAAACCTGACCCTAACCCTAACCCTAACCCTAACCCTAATTCGTACCCTAACCCTAACCCTAACCCTAACCCCTAACCCTAACCCTAAAGCGTACCCTAACCCTAAACCTAAACCTAACCCTAACCATAACCCGTACCCTAACACTAACCCTAACCCTAAACCTAACCCTAACCCGTACGCTAAACCTAACCCTAACCCATACCATAACCCTAACCCGTACCCTAACCCTAACCCTAACCCGTTCCCTAACCCTAACACTAACCCAAACCTAACCCTAACCCTAACCCGTACCCTAACCCTAACCCGTACCATAACGCTAACCCGTACCTTAACCCTAAACCTAACCCGTACTCTGACCCTAACCCTAACCCGTACCCAAACCCTAACCCTAACCCGAACCCTAACCCTAAACCTAAACATAACCCGTACTCTAACCCTAACCCGTACCTAACCCTAACCCTAACCCTAACCCTAACCCTAACCCTAACCCCTAACCCTAACCCTAAAGCGTACCCTAACCCTAACCCTAACCCTAACCCTAACCCGTACGCTAAACCTAACCCTAACCCGTACCATAACGCTAACCCGTACCTTAACCCTAACCCTAACCCGTACTCTAACCCTAACCCAAACCCGTACCCTAACCCTAACCCTAACCAGAACCCTAACCCTAAACCTAACCCTAACCCGTACCCTAACCCTAACCCGTACCTAACCCTAACCCTAACCAGTACCCTAACCCTAACCCTAACCCTAACCCGTACTCTAACCCGTACCCTAACCCTAAAACGTACCCTAACCCTAACCCGTAAACTAACAAAAACACTAAACCTAACCCTAACCCTAACCCTAACCCTAACACGTACCCTAACCCTAACCCTAACCCGTACCCTAACCCTAAACCTAACCCTAACCCTAACCCTTTCCTAACCCTCACCCTAACCCTAACCCTAACCAAAACCCTAACCCGTACCCTAACCCTAACATTACCCTAATCCTAACCCTATACCTAAACCTAACCGTACGCTAACCCTAACCCTAACCCTTACCCGTACCCTAACTCTAAACCGTACCCTAATCCTAACCCTAACCCTAACGCTAACCCTAACCCCTAACCCTAACCCTAAACCGTACCCTAACCCTAACCGTAACCCGTAACCTAACGCTAACCCGTACCCTAACCCTAACCCTAACCAGTACCCTAACCCGTACCCTAACCCTAACCCGTACCCTAACCCTAACCCGTACCCTAACCCTAACCCATACCCTAACCCTAACCCTAAACCTAACCCCTAAACCTGACCCTTCCCTAACCTAACCCTAACCCGTACCCTAACCCTAACCCTAACCCTAACCCCTAACCCTAACCCTAAAGCGTACCCTAACCCTAAACCTAACCCTAAACCTAACCCTAACCATAACCCCGTACCCTAACCCTAAACCTAACCCTAACCCTAACCCGTACGCTAAACCTAACCCTAACCCGTACCATAACCCTAACCCGTACCCTAACCCTAACCCTAACCCGTACCCTAACACTAACACTAACCCTAAACCTAACCCTAAACCTAACACCTACCCTAACCCTAACCCGTACCCTAACCCTAAACCAAACCCGTACCCTAACCCTAACCCTAACCCTAACCCGTACCCTAACCCTAACCCGAACCCGAACCCTAACCCTAAACCTAAACCTAACCCGTACCCTAACCCTAACCCGTACCTAACCCTAACCCTAACCCGTACCCTAACCCTAACCCTAACCCTAACCCTAACCCTAACCCGTACTCTAACCCGTACCCTAACCCTAACCCTAACCCGTACCCTACCCTAACCCTAACCCTAACCCTAACCCTAACCCGTACTCTAACCCGTACCCTAACTCTAAACCATACCCTAACCCTAACCCTAACCCGTACCCTAAGCCTAACACTAACCCTAACCCTAACCCTAACACGTACCCTAACCCTAACCCTATCCCGTACCCTAACCCTAACCCTAAACCTAACCCTAACCCGTACCCTAACCCTAACCCTAACCCGTACCCTAACCCTAACCCGTACCCTAACCCTAACCCTAACCGTAACGCTATCCCTAACCCGTACCCTAACCCTAACCCTAACCCTAACCTTAACCCTAACCCGTACGCTAAACCTAACCCTAACCCTAACCCTTTCCTAAACCTCACCCTAACCCTAACCCTAACCCTAACGCTAACCCGTACCCTAAACCTAACACGTACCCTAAACCTAACCCTAAACCTAATCCTAACCCTAACCTGTATGCTAACGCTAGACCCTAACCCTAACCCTAAACCGTTCCCTAACCCTAAACCGTACCCTAATCCTAACCCTAACCCTAACCCTAACCCCTAAACCTAACCCTAACCCGCACCCGAAACCTAACCCTAACCCGTACCCTAACCCTAACCCCTACCCTAACCCTATCCCTAACCAGTACCCTAACCCTAACCCTAACCCTAACCCGTATCCTAACCCTAACCCGTACCCTAACCCTAACCCTTACCCGTACCCTAACCCTAAACCTAACCCTAACCCCTAAACCTGACCCTAACCCTAACCCTAACCCTAACCCTAATTCGTACCCTAACCCTAACCCTAACCCTAACCCCTAACCCTAACCCTAAAGCGTACCCTAACCCTAAACCTAAACCTAACCCTAACTATAACCCGTACCCTAACACTAACCCTAACCCTAAACCTAACCCTAACCCGTACGCTAAACCTAACCCTAACCCATACCATAACCCTAACCCGTACCCTAAGCCTAACACTAACCAGTACCCTAACCCGTACCATAACCCTAACCCCTACCCTAACCCTAACCCTAACCCGTACCCTAACACTAACACTAACCCTAAACCTAACCCTAAACCTAACACGTACCCTAAACCTAACCCGTACACTAACCCTAAACCAAACCCGTACCCTAACACTAACCCTAACCCTAACCCGTACCCTAACCCTAACCCGAAGCCGAACCCTAACCCTAAACCTAAACCTAACCCGTACCCTAACCCTAACCCGTACCTAACCCTAACCCTAACCCGTACCCTAACCCTAACCCTAACCCTAACCCTAACCCGTACTCTAACCCGTACCCTAACCCTAACCCTAACCCGTACCCTAACCCTAACCCTAACCCTAACCCTAACCCGTACTCTAACCCGTACCCTAACTCTAAACCATACCCTAACCCTAACCCTAACCCGTACCCTAAGCCTAACACGAACCCTAACCCTAACCCTAACACGTACCCTAACCCTAACCCTATCCCGTACCCTAACCCTAACCCTAAACCTAACCCTAACCCGTACCCTAACCCTAACCCTAACCCTAACCCGTACCCTAACCCTAACCCGTACCCTAACCCTAACCCTAACCGTAACGCTATCCCTATCCCGTACCCTAACACTAACCCTAACCCGTACCCTAACCCGTACCCTAACCCGTACCCTAAACCTAACCCTAACACTAACCCTAACCCGTACCCTAACCCTAACCCTAACCCTAACCCACAACCGTACCC
The DNA here is from genome assembly GCA_032313775.1 of Urocyon cinereoargenteus. NCBI lineage: Eukaryota > Metazoa > Chordata > Mammalia > Carnivora > Canidae > Urocyon > Urocyon cinereoargenteus. The sequence goes on from JAVLSZ010000149.1 coordinate 414,104, forward strand.
TAACCCTAACCCTAACCCTAACCCGTACCCTAACCCTAACCCTAATCCTAATCCTAACCCGTACCCTAATCCTAACACTAAACCTAACCCTAACCCTAACCCGTAACCTAACACTAACCCTAAACCTAACCCTAAGCCGTACCCTAACCCTAACCCCTAACCCTAACCCTAACACGTACCCTAACCCTAAACCTAACCCTAACCCGTACCCTAACACTAACCCGTACCCTAACCCTAACCCTAACCCTATCCCGTACACTAACCCTAACGCATAACCCTAACCCTAACCCCTAACCCTAAAACTAACCCTAACCCTAACCCGTACCCTAACCCTAAACCTAACCCTAACCCTCACCCTAAACCGTACCCTAACCCTAACCCGTACCCTAACCACTAACCCTAACCCTAACCCTAACCCGTACCCTAAACCTAACCCTAACCCTAACCCGTATCCTAACCCGAACCCTAAACTTAACCCTAACCATAACCCGTACCCTAACCCTAACGCTAACCCTAACCCATACCCTAAACTAAACCCTAACCCTAGCCCTAACACTAACCCGTACCCTAACCCTAAACCGTACCCTAACCCGTACCCTAACCCTAAACCTAACCCTAACTTTAACCCTAACCCTAACCCCTAATTCCTAACCCTAAACCTAACCCTAACGCTAACCCTAACCCATACCCTAACCCCACCCTAAACCTAACCCTAATCCTAACCCGTACCCTAACCCTAACCCTAACCCGTACCCTAACCCTAACCCTAACCCTAACCCAAACCCTTACCCTAACCCTAACCCTAACCCTAACCCGGACCCTAACCCTAACCCTAAACCTAACCCTAACCTAACCCGTACACTTAACCTAACCCTAAACCTAACCCTAAACCTAACCCGTACCCTAACCCGTACCCTAACCCTAACCCTAACCCTAAACCTAACCCGTACCCTAATGCTAACCCTAACCCTAACCCCTAACACCTAACCCTAACCCTAACCCTAACCCTAACCTGTACCTTAACCATAACACTAACCTTAAACCTAACCCTAACCCGTACCCTAACCCTAACCCTAACCCTTTCTTAACCCTAACCCTAACCCTAACCCTAACCCTAACCCGTACCCTAACCCGTACCCTAAACCTACCCGTACACTAACCCTAATCCTAACCCTAAACCGTACCCTAAACCTAACCCTAAACCTAACCCTAAAACTAACCCGTACCCTAACCAGGCCCGTACACTAACTCGAACCCTAACACTAACCCTAACCCTAACCCTAACACCTAACCCCTAACCCTAACCCTAAACCTAACCCTAAACCTAACCCTAACCCGTACTCTAACCCTATCCCTAACCCGTACCCTAAACCTAACCCTAACCCTAACCCTAACCCTAACCCCTAAACCTAACCCTAACCCGCACCCGAACCCTAACCCTAACACGTACCCTAACCCTAACGCGTACCCTAACCCTATCCCTAACCAGTACCCTAACCCTAACCCTAACCCTAACCCGTACCCTAACCCTAACCCTAACCCTATCCCCTAAACCTGACCCTAATCCTAACCCCTAACCCTAACCCTAATTCGTACCCTAAACCTAACCCTAACCCTAACCCTAAACCCTAAACCTAACCCTAAAGCGTACCCTAACCCTAAACCTAAACCTAACCCTAACCATAACCCGTACCCTAACCCTAACCCTAACCCTAACCCTAACCCTAACCCGTACGCTAAACCTAACCCTAACCCGTACCATAACCCTAACCCGTATCCTAACCCTAACCCTAACCCGTACCCTAACCCTAACACTAACCCTAAACCTAACCCTAACCCTAACCCGTACACTAACCCTAACCCGTACCCTAACCCTAACCCAAACCCGTACCCTAACCCTAAACCTAACCCTAACCCTAACAGGTACCCTAACCCTAACCCTAACACGTACCCTAACCCTAACCCTAACCCGTACCCTAACCCTAACCCTAAACCTAACCCTTTCCTAACCCTCACCCTAACCCTAACCCTAACCATAACCCTAACCCGTACCCTAACCCTAACACTTACCCGTACCCTAACCCTAAACCGTACCCTAATCCTAACCCTAACCATAACCCTAACCCATAAACCTGAACCTAACCCGTACCCTAACCCTAACCCTAACCCGTACCCTAACGCAAACCCGTACCCTAACCCTAACCCTAAACAGTACCCTAACCCTAAACCTAACCCTAACCCGTACCCTAACCCTAACCCGTACCCTAAACCTACCCCTAACCCGTACCCTAACCCTAACCCTAAACCTAACCGCTACACCTGACCCTAACCATAACGCTAACCCTAACCCTAACCCGTACACTAACCCTAACCCTAACCCGTACTCTAACGCGTACCCTAACTCTAAACCGTACCCTAACCCTAACCCTAACCCGTACCCTAAGCCTAACACTAACCCTAACCCTAACCCCAACACATACCCTAACCCTAACCCTAACCCGTACCCTAACCCTAACCCTAAACCTAACCCTAACCCATACCCTAACCCTAACCCTAACCCGTACCCTAACCCTAACCCTAAACCTAACCCAAACCCATACCCTAACCCTAACCCTAACCCGTAACCTAAACCTAACCCTAACCCTAAACCGTACCCTAAACCTAACCCTAACCCTAACCCTAAAACTAACCCGTACCCTAACACTAACCCGAACCCTAACCCGAACCCTAACCCCTAAACCTAACCCTAACCCGCACCCGAAATCTAACCCTAACCCGTACCCTAACCCTAACACTTACCTTAACCCTATCCCTAACCAGTACCCTAACCCTAACCCTAAACCTAACCCGTACCCTAACCCTAACCCGTACCCTAACCCTAACCCTAACCCGTACCCTAACACTAACCCTAACCCTATACCCCTAAACCTGACACTAACCCTAACCCTAACCCTAACCCTAATTCGTAACCTAACCCTAACCCTAACCATAACCCCTAACCCTAACCCTAAAGCGTACCCTAACCCTAAACCTAAACCTAACCTTAACCATAACCCGTACCCTAACCCTAACCCTAACCCTAACCCTAACCCTAACCCGTACGGTAACCTAACCCTAACCCGTACCATAACCCTAACCCGTACCCTAACCCTAACCCTAACCCGTACCCTAACCCTAACCCAAACCAGTACCCTAACCCTAACCCTAACCCTAACCCGTACCCTAACCCTAACCCTAACCAGAACCCTAACCCTAAACCTAACCCTAACCCGTACCCAAACCCTAACCCATACCTAACCCTAACCGTAACCCGTACCCTAACCCTAACCCTAACCCTAACCCGTACTCTAACCCGTACCCTATCCCTAAACCGTACCCTAACCTTAAACATAACCCGTAAACTAACAATAACACTAACCCTGACCCTAACCCAAACCCTAACCCTAACACGTACCCTAACCCTAACCCTAACCCGTACCCTAACCCTAACCCTAACGCTAACCCTTCCTAACCCTCACCCTAACCCTAACCCTAACCATAACCCTAACCCGTAACCTAACCCTAACACTTACCCTAATCCTAACCCTAAACCTAACCCTAACCCTAACCGTACGCTAACCCTAACCCTAACCCTTACCCGTACCCTAACCCTAAACCGTACCCTAATCCTAACCCTAAACCTAACCCTAACCCCTAACCCTAACCCTAACCAGTACCCTAACCCTAACCCTAACCCGTACCCTAACGCTAACCCGTATCCTAACCCTAACCAGTACCCTAACCCTAACCCTAACCCGTTCCCTAAACCTAACCCGTACCCTAACCATAACCCTAACCCATACCCTAACCCTAACCCTAAACCTAACCCCTAAACCTGACCCTAAACCTAACCCTAACCCTAACCCGTATCCTAACCCTAACCCTAACCCTAACCCTAACCCTAACCCCTAACCCTAACCCTAAAGCGTACCCTAATGCTAAACCTAACCCTAAACATAACCCGTACCCTAACCCTAAAACTAACCCTAACCCTAACCCGTATGCTAAACCTAACCCTAACCCGTACCATAACCCTAACCCGTACCCTAACCCTAACCCTAACCCGAACCCTAACCCTAAACCTAACCCTAACCCGTACCCTAACCCTAACCCGTACCTAACCCTAACACTAACCCGTATCCTAACCCTAACCCTAACCCTAACCCTAACACGTACTCTAACCCGTACCCTAAATCTAAACCATACCCTAACCCTAACCCTAACCCGTACCCTAAGCCTAACACTAACCCTAACCCGTACCCTAACCCTAACCCTAACCCGTACCCTAACCCTAACACGTACCCTAACCCTAACCCTAACCCGTACCCTAACCCTAACACTAAACCTAACCCTAACCCTAACCCGTACGCTTACACTAACCCTAACCCTAACACTACCCGTACCCTAACCCTAAACCGTACCCTAATCCTAACCCTAAACCTAACCCTAACCCTAACCCCTAAACCTAACCCTAACCCGCACCCGAACCCTAACCCTAACCCGTACCCTAAACCTAACCCGTACCCTAACCCTATCCCTAACCAGTACCCTAACCCTAACCCTAACCCTAACCCTAAACCATACCCTAAACCTAACCCGTACCCTAACCCTAACCCTAACCCGTACCCTAACCCTACCCCTAACCCGTACCCTAACCCTAACCCTAACCCTAACCCTTTCCTAAACCTCACCCTAACCCTAACCTAACCCTAAACCTAACCCTAACCCGTACCCTAACCCTAACACGTACCCTAAACCTAACCCTAAACCTAACCCTAACCCTAACCCGTACGGTAACACTAACCCTAACCCTAACACTACCCGTACCCTAACCCTAATTCGTACCCTAATCCTAACACTAACCCTAACCCTAACCCTAACCCCTAAACCTAACCCTAACCCGCACCCGAACCCTAACCCTAACCCGTACCCTAACCCTAACCCGTACCCTATCCCTATCCCTAACCAGTACCCTAACCCTAACCCTAACCCTAACCCTAAACCATACCCTAACCCTAACCCGTACCCTAACCCTAACCCTAACCCGTACCCTAACCCTAACCCTAACCCGTACCGTAACCCTAACCCTAACCCTAACCCTAAACCGTACACTAACCCGTACCCTAATCCTAACCCTAACCCTAAACCTAACCCTAACCCGTACCCTAACCCTAAGCCTAACCCTAACCCTAACCCTTTCTTAACCCTAACCCTAACCCTAACCCTAACCCTAACCCGTACCCTAACCCGTACCCTAAACCTACCCGTACCCTAACCCTAACCCTAACGCTAAACCGTACCCTAAACCTAACCCTAACCCTAACCCTAAAACTAACCCGTACCCTAACCCTGCCCGTACCCTAACCCGAACCCTAACCCAAACCCTAACCCTAACCCCTAACCCCTAACCCTAACCCTAACCCTAACCCTAACCCTAACCCTAACCCGTACCCTAACCCTAACTCTAACCCGTACCCTAAACCTAACCCTAAACCGTACCCAAACCCTAACCCTAACCCTAACCCTAACCCTTACCTAAACCTCACCCTCACCCTAACCCTAACCCTAAACCTAACCCTAACCCGTACCCTAACCCTAACACGTACCCTAAACCTAACCCTAAACCTAACCGTAAACCTAACCCGTATGCTAACCCTAACCCTAACCCTAACCCTAACCCGTACCCTAACCCTAAACCGTACCCTAAACCTAACCCTAACCCTAACCCTAAACCTAACCCCTAAACCTAACCCTAACCCGCACCCGAACCCTAACCCTAACCCGTACCCTAACCCTAACCCGTACCCTAACCCTATCCCTAACCAGTACACTAACCCTAACCCTAACCCTAACCCGTAACCTAACCCTAACCCGTACCCTAACCCTAACCCTAACCCGTACCCTAACCCTAAACCTAACCCTATCCCCTAAACCTGACCCTAACCCTAACCCTAACCCTAACCCTAATTTGTACCCTAAACCTAACCCTAACCCTAAAGCGTACCCAAACCCTAAACCTAAACCTAAACCTAACCATAACCCGTACCCTAACCCTAACCCTAACCCTAACCCTAAACCTAACCCGTACGCTAAACCTAACCCTAACCCGTACCATAACCCTAACCCGTATCCTAACCCTAACCCTAACCCGTACCCTAACCTTAACACTAACCCTAAACCTAACCCTAACCCTAACCCGTACACTAACCCTAACCCGTACCCTAACCCTAACCCAAACCCGTACCCTAACCCTAACCCTAACCCTAACCCTAACGGGTACCCTAACCCTAACCCTAACACGTACCCTAACACTAAACCTAACCCGTACCCTAAACCTAACCCTAACCCTAACCCTTTCCTAACCCTCACCCTAACCCTAACCCTAAACATAACCCTAACCCGTACCCTAACCCTAACACTTACCCTAATCCTAACCCTAAACCTAAACCTAACCCTAACCCGTACGCTAACCCTAACCCTAACCCTAACCCATAACCCTAACCCTAACCCGTACCCTAACCCTAATCCTATCCCGTACCATAACGCTAACCCGTACCCTAACCCTAACCCTAACCAGTACCCTAACCCTAAACCTAACCCTAACCCGTACCCTAACCCTAACCCGTACCCTAACCCTAAGCCTAACCCGTACACTAACCCTAACCCTAACCCTAAACCTAACCCCTACACCTGACCCTAACCCTAACCCTAACCCTAACCCGTACCCTAACCCTAACCCTAACCCGTACTCTAACCCGTACCCTAACTCTAAACCGTACCCTAACCCTAACCCTAACCCGTACCCTAAGCCTAACACTAACCCTAACCCTAACCCTAACATGTACCCTAACCCTAACCCTAACCCGTACCCTAACCCTAACCCTAAACCTAACCCTAACCCATACCCTAACCCTAACCCTAACCCGTACCCTAAACCTAACGCTAACCCTAAACCATACCCTAAACCTAACCCTAACCCTAAAACTAACCCGTACCCTAACCCTAACCCGTACCCTATTCCGAACCCTAACACTAACCCTAACCCTAACCCCTAACCCCTAACCCTAACCCTAACCCTAACCCTAACCCTAACCCGTACCCTAACCCTAACCCTAACCCGTACCCTAACCCTAACCCTAACCCGTACCCTAACCCTAACCCTAACCCGTACCCTAACCCTAACCCTAACCCTAACCCTAACCATTTCCTAAACCTCACACTAACCATAACCCTAACACTAACGCTAACCCGTACCCTTACCCTAACACGTACCCTAAAACTAACCCTAAACCTAACCCTAACCCTAACCCGTACGCTAACCCTAGACCCTAACCCTAACACTCACCCGTTCCCTAACCCTAAACCGTACCCTAATCCTAACCCTAACCCTAACCCTAACCCCTAAACCTTACCTTAACCCGCACCCGAACCCTAACCCTAACCCGTACCATAACCCTAACCCGTACCCTAACCCTAACCCTAACCCGTACGCTAAACCTCACCCTAACCCGTACCATAACCCTAACCCGTACCCTAACCCTAACCCTAAACCGTACCCTAACCCTAACCCAAACCAGTACCCTAACCCTAACCCTAACCCTAACCCTTTCCTAACCCTCACCGTAACCCTAACCCTAACCATAAACCTAACCCGTAACCTAACCCTAACACTTACCCTAATCCTAACCCTAAACCTAACCCTAACCCTAACCGTACGCTAACACTAACCCTAAACCTTACCCGTACCCTAACCCTAAACCGTACCCTAATCCTAACCCTAACCCTAACCCTAACCCTAACCCTAACCCGTACGCTAAACCTCACCCTAACCCGTACCATAACCCTAACCCGTACCCTAACCCTAACCCTAAACCGTACCCTAACCCTAACCCAAACCAGTACCCTAACCCTAACCCTAACCCTAACCCTTTCCTAACCCTCACCGTAACCCTAACCCTAACCATAAACCTAACCCGTAACCTAACCCTAACACTTACCCTAATCCTAACCCTAAACCTAACTCTAACCCTAACCGTACGCTAACACTAAACCTAAACCTTACCCGTACCCTAACCCTAAACCGTACCCTAATCCTAACCCTAACCCTAAACCTAACCCTACCCCTAACCCTAACCCTAACCCGTACCCTAACCCTAACCCTAACCAGTACCCTAACGCTAACCCGTACCCTAACCCTAACCCTAACCAGTACCCTAACCCTAACCCTAACCCTAACCCGTACCCTAACCCTAACCCTTACCCTAACCATAACCCTAACCGTACCCTAACCCTAACCCTAAACTTAACCCCTAAACCTGACCCTAACCCTAACCCTAACCCTAATCCGTATCCTAACCCTAACCGTAACCCTAACCCCTAACCCTAACCCTAAAGCGTACCCTAACGCTAAACCTAACCCTAAATATAACCCTAACCATAACCCGTACCCTAACCCTAAAACTAACCCTAATCCTAACCCGTACGCTAAACCTAACCCTAACCCGTACCATAACCCTAACCCCTACCCTAAACCTAACCCTAACCCGTACCCTAACCCTAACACTAACCCTAAACCTAACCCTAAACCTAACACGTACCCTAACCCTAACCCGTACCCTAACCCTAACCCAAACCCGTACCCTAACCCTAAACCTAACCCTAACCCGTACCCTAACCCTAACCCGTAACTAACCCTAACACTAACCCGTATCCTAACCCTAACCCTAACCCTAACCCTAACCCGTACTCTAACCCGTACCCTAACTCTAAACCATACCCTAACCCTAACCCTAACCCGTACCCTAAGCCTAACACTAACCCTAACCCTAACCCTAACACGAACCCTAACCCTAACCCTAACCCGTACCCTAACCCTAACCCTAAACCTAACCCTAACCCATACCCTAACCCTAACCCTAACCCGTACCCTAACCCTAACCCGTACCCTAACCCTAACCCTAACCGTAACGCTATCCCTAACCCGTAACCTAACCCTAACCCTAACCCGTACCCTAACCCGTACCCTAACCCGTACCCTAAACCTAACCCTAACCCTAACCCTAAACCGTACCCTAACCCTAACCCTAACCCTAACCCTCACCCGTACCCTAACCCTAACCCTAACCCGTACCCTAACCCTAACCCTAACCCTAACCCTAATCCTAACCCGTACCCTAATCCTAACACTAAACCTAACCCGAAAACTAACCTGTAACCTAATCCTAAACCTAAACCTAACCCTAAGCCGTACCCTAACCCTAACCCCTAAACCTAACCCTAACCCGTACCCTAACCCTAAACCTAACCCTAACCCGTACCCTAACCCTAACCCGTACCCTAACCCTAACGCCTAACCCTAACCCTAACACCTAACACTAAACCTAACCCTAACCCTAACCCTAACCCTAAACCTAACCCTAACCCGTACCCTAACCCTAAACCTAACCCTAACACTAACCCTAACCCTAACCCATACCCTAACCCTAACGCCTAACCCTAACCCTAACAACTAACACTAAACCTAACCCTAACCCTAACCCATACCCTAACCCTAAACCTAACCCTAACCCTCACCCTAAACCGTACCCTAACCCTAACCCGTACCCTAACCCCTAACCCTAACCCTAACACGTACCCTAACCCTAACCCTAACCCTAACCCCTACCCTAACCCTAACCCTAAACCTAACCCTAACCATAACCCGTACCCTAACCCTAACGCTAACCCTAACCCGTACCCTAAACCTAACCCTAACCCTAGCCCTAACACTAACCCGTACCCTAACCCTAAACCGTACCCTAACCCGTACCCTAACCCTAACACTAACCCTAACTTTAACCCTAACCCTAAACCCTAATCCCTAACCCTAAACCTAACCCTAACCCTAACCCTAACCCATACCCTAACCCCACCCTAAACCTAACCCTAATCCTAACCCGTACCCTAACCCTAACCCTAACCCGTACCCTAACCCTAACCCTAACCCTAACCCTAACCCTAACCCAAACCCGTACCCTAACCCTAACCCTAACCCTAACCCGTACCCTATCCCTAACCCTAAACCTAACCCTAACCTAACCCGTACCCTTAACCTAACACTAAACCTAACCCTAACCCTAACCCGTACCCTAACCCGTACCCTAACCCTAACCCTAACCCTAAACCTAACCCGTACCCTAACGCTAACCCTAACCCTAACCCCTAACACCTAACCCTAACCCTAACCCTAACCCTAACCCTAACCTGTACCTTAACCGTAACACTAACCTTAACCCTAACCCTAACCCGTACCCTAACCCGTACCCTAAACCTAACCCTAACCCTTTCTTAACCCTAACACTAACCCTAACCCGTACCCTAAACCGTACCCTAAACCTAACCCGTACCCTAACCCTAACCCTAACCCTAAACCGTACCCTAAACCTAACCCTAACCCTAACCCGAAAACTAACCCATACCCTAACCCTAACACGTACCCTAAACCTAACCCTAAACCTAACCCTAACCCTAACCCGTACGCTAACCCTAACACTAACCCTAACACTAACCCGTACCCTAACCCTAAACCGTACCCTAATCCTAACCCTAACCCTAACCCTAACCCTAACCCCTAAACCTAACCCTAACCCGCACCCGAACCCTAACCCTAAACCGTACCCTAACCCTAACCCGTACCCTAACCCTATCCCTTACCAGTACCCTAACCCTAACCCTAACCCTAACCCTCACCCATACCCTAACCCTAACCCGTACCCTAACCCTAACCCTAACCCGTACCCTAACCCTAAACCTAACCCTAACCCGTACCCTAACCCTAACCCTAACCCTAACCCTAAACCTAACCCTAACCCGTACCCTAATCCTTAACCTAACCCTAACCCTAACCCTTTCTTAACCCTAACCCTAACCCTAACCCTAACCCTAACCCGTACCCTAACCTGTACCCTAAACCTACCCGTAACCTAACCCTAACCCTAACCCTAAACCTTACCCTAAACCTAACCCTAACCCTAAACCTAAAACTAACCCGTACCCTAACCCTGCCCGTACCCTAACCCGAACCCTAACACTAACCCTAACCCTAACCCTAACCCCTAACCCCTAACCCTAACCCTAACCCTAACCCTAACCCGTACCCTAACCCTAACCCGTACCCTAAACCTAACCCTAACCCGTACCCTAACCCTAACCCTAACCCTAACCCTTTCCTAAACCTCACCCTAACCCTAACCCTAACCCTAAACCTAACCCTAACCCGTACCCTAACCCTAACTCGTACCCTAAACCTAACCCTAAACCTAACCGTAAACCTAACCCGTACGCTAACCCTAACCCTATCCCTAACCCTAACCCGTACCCTAACCCTAAACCGTACCCTAATCCTAACCCTAACCCTAACCCTAACCCTAACCCCTAAACCTAACACTAACCCGCACCCGAACCCTAACCCTAACCCGTACCCTAACCCTAACACGTACCCTAACCCTATCCCTTACCAGTACCCTAACCCTAACCCTAACCCTAACCCGTACCCTAACCCTAAACGGTACCCTAAACCTAACCCTAACCCGTACCCTAACCCTAACCGTAACTCTATCCCCTAAACCTGACCCTAACCCTAACCCTAACCCTAACCCTAATTCGTACCCTAAACCTAACCCTAACCCTAACCCTAACCCCTAACCCTAACCCTAAAGCGTACCCTAACCCTAAACCTAAACCTAACCATAACCCGTACCCTAACCCTAAACCTGACCCTAACCCTAACCCTAACCCTAACCCGTACGCTAAACCTAACCCTAACCCGTATCATAACCCTAACCCGTATCCTAACCCTAACCCTAACCCGTACCCTAACCCTAACACTAACCCTAAACCTAACCCTAACCCTAACCCGTACACTAACCCTAACCCAAACACGTACCCTAACCTTAACCCTAACCCTAACCCTAAAAGGTACCCTAACCCTAACCCTAACACGTACCCTAAACCTAACCCTAACGCGTACCCTAACCCTAACCCTAAACCTAACCCTTTCCTAACCCTCACCCTAACCCTAACCCTACCCATAACCCTAACCCGTACCCTAACCCTAACACTTACCCTAATCCTAACCCTAAACCTAACCCTAAACCTAACCCGTACGCTAACCCTAACCATAACACTTACCAGTACCCTAACCCTAAACCGTACCCTAATCCTAACCCTAACCCTAACCCTAACCCATAACCCTAACCCTAACCCGTACCCTAACCCTAACCCTAACCCGTACCCTAACGCTAACCCATACCCTAACCCTAACCCTAACCAGTACCCTAACACTAAACCTAACCCTAACCCGTACCCTAACCCTAACCCGTACCCTAACCCTAAGCCTAACCCGTACCCTAACCCTAACCCTAAACCTAACACCTACACCTGACCCTAACCCTAACCCTAACCCTAACTCGTACCCTAACCCTAACCCTAACCCGTACTCTAACCCGTACCCTAACTCTAAACCGTACCCTAACCCTAACCCTAACCCGTACCCTAAGCCTAACACTAACCCTAACCCTAACCCTAACACGTACCCTAACCTTAACCCTAACCCTTACCCTAACCCTAACCCTAAACCTAACCCTAACCCATACCCTAACCCTAACCCTAAACCGTACCCTAAACCTAAACCTAACCCTAAACCGTACCCTAAACCTAACCCTAACCCTAACCCTAAAACTAACCCGTACCCTAACCCTAACCCGTACCCTAACCCGAACCCTAACACTAACCCTAACTCTAACCCCTAACCCCTAACCCTAACCCTAACCCTAACCCTAACCCTAACCTGTACCCTAACCCTAACCCTAACCCGTACCCTAACCCTAACCTAACCCTAACCCTAACCCTAACCCTTTCCTAAACCTCACACTAACCATAAACCTAACACTAACGCTAACCCGTACCCTAACCCTAACACGTACCCTAAACCTAACCCTAAACCTAACCCTAACCCTAACCCGTACGCTAACCCTAGACCCTAACCCTAACCCTCACCCATTCCCTAACCCTAAACCGTACCCTAATCCTAACCCTAACCCTAACCCTAACCCCTAAACCTAACCCTAACCCGCACCCGAACCCTAACGCTAACCCGTACCCTAACCCTAACCCGTACCCTAACCCTATCCCTAACCAGTACCCTAACCCTAACCCTAACCCTAACACTAACCCGTAGCCTAACCCTAACCCGTACCCTAACCCTAACCCTAACCCGTACCCTAACCCTAACCCTAACCCTAACCCCTAAACCTGACCCTAACCCTAACCCTAACCCTAACCCTAATTCGTACCCTAACCCTAACCCTAACCATAACCCCTACGCTAATCCTAAAGCGTACCCTAACCCTAAACCTAAACCTAACCCTAACCATAACCCGTACCCTAACCCTAACCCTAACCCTAACCCTAACCCTAACCCGTACGCTAAACCTCACCCTAACCCGTACCATAACCCTAACCCGTACCCTAACCCTAACCCTAACCCGTACCCTAACCCTAACCCAAACCAGTACCCTAACCCTTACCCTAACCCTAACCCGTACCCTAACCTTAACCCTAACCAGAACCCTAACCCTAAACCTAACCCTAACCCGTACCCAAACCCTAACCCATACCTAACCCTAACCCTAACCCGTGCCCTAACCCTAACCCTAACCCTAACCCTAACCCGTACTCTAACCCGTACCCTAACCCTAATCCGTACCCTAACCCTAACCCTAAACCTAACCCTTTCCTAACCCTCACCCTAACCCTAACCCTAACCATAACCCTAACCCGTAACCTAACCCTAACACTTACCCTAATCCTAACCCTAAACCTAACCCTAACCCTAACCGTACGCTAACCCTAACCCTAACCCTTACCCGTACCCTAACCCTAAACCGTACCCTAATCCTAAGCCTAACCCTAACCCTAACCCTAACCCCTAAACCTAACCCTAACCCGCACCCGAACCCTAACCCTTACCCGTACCCTAACCCTAACCCGTACCCTAACCCTAACCCTAACCAGTACCCTAACCCTAACCCTAACCCTAACCCGTACCCTAACCCTAACCCATACCCTAACCATAACCCTAACACGTACCCTAACCCTAACCCTAAACCTAACCCCTAAACCTGACCCTAAACCTAACCCTAACCCGTATCCTAACCCTAACCCTAACACTAACCCTAACCACTAACCCTAACCCTAAAGCGTACCATAAACCTAAACCTAACCCTAAACTTAACCCTAACCATAACCCATACCCTAACCCTAAAACTAACCCTAACCCTAACCCGTACGCTAAACCTAACCCTAACCCGTACCATAACCCTAACCCGTACCCTAACCCTAACCCTAACCCGTACCCTAACCCTAACACTAACCCTAAACCTAACCCTAAACCTAACACGTACCCTAACCCTAACCCATACCCTAACCCTAACCCTAACCCTAACCCTAACCCGTACTCTAACCCGTACCCTAACTCTAAACCATACCCTAACCCTAACCCTAACCCGTAACCTAAGCCTAACCCTAACCCTAACCCTAACCCCTAACCCCTAACCCTAACCCTAACCCTAACCCTAACCCTAACCCTTACCCTAACCCTAACCCGTACCCTAAACCTAACCCTAACCCGTACCCTAACCCGTACCCTAACCCTAACCCTAACCCTAAACCTAACCCGTACCCTAACGCTAACCCTAACCCTAACCCCTAACACCTAACCCTAACCCTAACACTAACCCTAACCTGTACCTTAACCGTAACACTAACCCTAACCCTAACACTAACCCTAAACCTAACCCGTACCCTAACGCTAACCCTAACCCTAACCCCTAACACCTAACCCTAAACCTAACCCTAACCCTAACCTGTACCTTAACCGTAACACTAACCTTAACCCTAACCCTAACCCGTACCCTAAACCGAACCCTAACACTAACCCTAACCCTAACCCTAACCCCAACCCCTAACACCTAACCCTAACCCTAACCCTAACCCTAACCCTAACCCGTACCCTAACCCTAACCCGTACCCTAAACCTAACCCTAACCCGTACCCTAACCCTAACCCTAACCCTAACCCTTTCCTAAACCTCACCCTAACCCTAACCCTAACCCTAAACCTAACCCTAACCCGTACCCTAACCCTAACTCGTACCCTAAACCTAACCCTAAACCTAACCGTAAACCTAACCCGTACGCTAATCCTAACCCGAACTCTAACCCTAACCCGTACCCTAACCCTAAACCGTACCCTAATCCTAACCCTAACCCTAACCCTAACCCTAACCCTAACCATTAAACCTAACACTAACCCGCACCCGAACCCTAACCCTAACCCGTACCCTAAACCTAACACGTACCCTAACCCTTTCCCTTACCAGTACCCTAACCCTAACCCGTACCCTAACCCTAACCCGTACCCTAAACCTAACCCTAACCCGTACCCTAACCCTAACCCTAACTCTATCCCCTAAACCTGACCGTAACCCTAACCCTAACCCTAACCCTAATTCGTACCCTAAACCTAACCCTAACCCTAACCCTAACCCCTAACCCTAACCCTAAAGCGTACCCTAACCCTAAACCTAAACCTAACCCTAACCATAACCCGTACCCTAACCCTACCCTAACCCTAACCCTAACCCTAACCCTAACCCGTACGCTAAACCTAACCCTAACCCGTACCATAAACCTAACCCGTATCCTAACCCTAACCCTAACCCGCACCCTAACCCTAACACTAACCCTAAACCTAACCCTAACCCTAACCCGTACACTAACCCTAACCCGTACCCTAACCCTAACCCAAACACGTACCCTAACCCTAACCCTAACCCTAACCCTAAAAGGTACCCTAACCCTAACCCTAACACGTACCCTAACCCTAACCCTAACCCGTACCCTAACCCTAACCCTAACCCTAACCCTTTCCTAACCCTCACCCTAACCCTAACCATAACCATAACCCTAACCCGTACCCTAACCCTAACACGTACCCTAATCCTAACCCTAAACCTAACCCTAACCCTAACCCGTACGCTAACCCTAACCCTAACACTTACCAGTACCCTAACCCTAAACCGTACCCTAATCCTAACCCTAACCCTAACCCTAACCCATAACCCTAACCCTAACCCGTACCCTAACCCTAACCCTAACCCGTACCCTAACGCTAACCCATACCCTAACCCTAACCCTAACCAGTACCCTAACCCTAAACCTAACCCTAACCCGTACCCTAACCCTAACCCGTACCCTAACCCTAAGCCTAACCCGTACCCTAACCCTAACCCTAAACCTAACCCCTACACCTGACCCTAACCCTAACCCTAACCCTAACTCGTACCCTAACCCTAACCCTAACCCGTACTCTAACCCGTACCCTAACTCTAAACCGTACCCTAAACCTAACCCTAACCCGTACCCTAAGCCTAACACTAACCCTAACCCTAACCCTAACACGTACCCTAACCCTAACCCTAACCCTTACCCTAACCCTAACCCTAAACCTAACCCTAACCCATACCCTAACCCTAACCCTAAACCGTACCCTAAACCTAAACCTAACCCTAAACCGTACCCTAAACCTAACCCTAACCCTAACCCTAAAACTAACCCGTACCCTAACCCTAACCCGTACCCTAACCCGAACCCTAACACTAACCCTAACCCTAACCCCTAACCCCTAACCCTAACCCTAACCCTAACCCTAACCCTAACCCGTACCCTAACCCTAACCCTAACACGTACCCTAACCCTAACCCTAACCCTAACCCTAACCCTTTCCTAAACCTCACACTAACCATAACCCTAACACTAACGCTAACCCGTACCCTAACCCTAACACGTACCCTAAACCTAACCCTAAACCTAACCCTAACCCTAACCCGTACGCTAACCCTAGACCCTAACCCTAACCCTCACCCATTCCCTAACCCTAAACCGTACCCTAATCCTAACCCTAACCCTAACCCTAACCCCTAAACCTAACCCTAACCCGCACCCGAACCCTAACCCTAACCCGTACCCTAACCCTAACCCGTACCCTAACCCTATCCCTAACCAGTACCCTAACCCTAACCCTAACCCGTACCCTAACCCTAACCCGTACCCTAACCCTAAACCTAACCCGTACCCTAACCCTAACCCTAACCCTAACCACTAAACCTGACCCTAACCCTAACCCTAACCCTAACCCTAATTCGTACCCTAACCCTAACACTAACCATAACCCCTAACCCTAATCCTAAAGCGTACCCTAACCCTAAACCTAAACCTAACCCTAACCATAACCCGTACCCTAACCCTAACCCTAACCCTAACCCTAACCCTAACCCGTACGCTAAACCTAACCCTAACCCGTACCATAACCCTAACCCGTACCCTAACCCTAACCCTAACCCGTACCCTAACCCTAACCCAAACCAGTACCCTAACCCTAACCCTGACCCTAACCCGTACCCTAACCTTAACCCTAACCAGAACCCTAACCCTAAACCTAACCCTAACCCGTACCCAAACCCTAACCCATACTTAACCCTAACCCTAACCCGTACCCTAACCCTAACCCTAACCCTAACCCGTACTCTAACCCGTACCCTAACCCTAATCCGTACCCTAACCCTAACCCTAACCCTAACCCTTTCCTAACCCTCACCCTAACCCTAAACCTAACCATAACCCTAACCCGTAACCTAACCCTAACACTTACCCTAATCTAACCCTAAACCTAACCCTAACCCTAACCGTACGCTAACCCTAACCCTAACCCTTACCCGTACCCTAACCCTAAACCGTACCCTAATCCTAACCCTAACCCTAACCCTAACCCTAACCCCTAAACCTAACCCTAACCCGCACCCGAACCCTAACCCTTACCCGTACCCTAACCCTAACCCGTACCCTAACCCTAACCCTAACCAGTACCCTAACCCTAACCCTAACCCTAACCCGTACCCTAACCCTAACCCATACCCTAACCATAACCCTAACAGGTACCCTAACCCTAACCCTAAACCTAACCCGTAAACCTGACCCTAAACCTAACCCTAACCCGTATCCTAACCCTAACCCTAACACTAACCCTAACCCCTAACCCTAACCCTAAAGCGTACCATAAACCTAAACCTAACCCTAAACATAACCCTAACCATAACCCATACCCTAACCCTAAAACTAACCCTAACCCTAACCCGTACGCTAAACCTAACCCTAACCCGTACCATAACCCTAACCCGTACCCTAACCCTAACCATAACCCGTACCCTAACCCTAACACTAACCCTAAACCTAACCCTAAACCTAACACGTACCCTAACCCTATCCCGTACCCTAACCCTAACCCTAACCCTAACCCTAACCCGTACTCTAACCCGTACCCTAACTCTAAACCATACCCTAACCCTAACCCTAACCCGTACCCTAAGCCTAACCCTAACCCTAACCCTAACCCCTAACCCCTAACCCTAACCCTAAACCTAACCCTAACCCTTACCCTAACCCTAACGCGTACCCTAAACCTAACCCTAACCCGTACCCTAACCCGTACCCTAACCCTAACCCTAACCCTAAACCTAACCCGTACCCTAACGCTAACCCTAACCCTAACCCCTAACACCTAACCCTAACCCTAACCCTAACCCTAACCTGTACCTTAACCGTAACACTTACCTTAACCCTAACCCTAACCCGTACCCTAACCCGTACCCTAAACCTAACCCTAACCCTTTCTTAACCCTAACCCTAACCCTAACCCGTACCCTAAACCGTACCCTAAACCTAACCCGTACCCCAACCCTAACCCTAACCCTAAACCGTACCCTAAACCTAACGCTAACCCTAACCCGAAAACTAACCCATACCCTAACCCTAACACGTACCCTAAACCTAACCCTAAACCTAACCCTAACCCTAACCCGTACGCTAACCCTAACCCTAAACCTAACACTAACCCGTACCCTAACCCTAAACCGTACCCTAATCCTAACCCTAACCCTAACCCTAACCCTAACCCTAACCCCTAAACCTAACCCTAACCCGCACCCGAACCCTAACCCTAAACCGTACCCTAACCCTAACCCGTACCCTAACCCTATCCCTTACCAGTACCCTAACCCTAACCCTAACCCTAACCCTCACCCATACCCTAACCCTAACCCGTACCCTAACCCTAAACCTAACCCTAACCCGTACCCTAACCCTAACCCTAACCCTAAACCGTACACTAACCCGTACCCTAATCCTAAACCTAACCCTAAACCTAACCCTAACCCGTACCCTAACCCTAAGCCTAAACCTAACCCTAACCCTTTCTTAACCCTAACCCTAACCCTAACCCGTACCCTAACCTGTACCCTAAACCTACCCGTACCCGAACCCTAACCCTAACCCTAAACCTTACCCTAAACCTAACCCTAACCCTAACCCTAAAACTAACCCGTACCCTAACCCTGCCCGTACCCTAACCCGAACCCTAACACTAACCCTAACCCTAACCCTAACCCTAACCCCTAACCCCTAACCCTAACCCAAACCCTAACCCTAACCCTAACCCGTACCCTAACCCTAACCCGTACCCTAAACCTAACCCTAACCCGTACCCTAACCCTAACCCTAACCCTAACCCTTTCCTAAACCTCACCCTAACCCTAACCCTAACCCTAAACCTAACCCTAACCCGTACCCTAACCCTAACTCGTACCCTAAACCTAACCCTAAACCTAACCGTAAACCTAACCCGTACGTTAACCCTAACCCTAACCCTAACCCTAACCCGTACCCTAACCCTAAACCGTACCCTAATCCTAACCCTAACCCTAACCCTAACCCTAACCCCTAAACCTAACACTAACCCGCACCCGAACCCTAACCCTAACCCGTACCCTAACCCTAACACGTACCCTAACCCTATCCCTTACCAGGACCCTAACCCTAACCCTAACCCTAACCCGTACCCTAACCCTAACCCGTACCCTAAACCTAACCCTAACCCGTACCCTAACCCTAACCCTAACTCTATCCCCTAAACCTGACCCTAACCCTAACCCTAACCCTAACCCTAATTCGTACCCTAAACCTAACCCTAACCCTAACCCTAACCCCTAACCCTAACCCTAAAGCGTACCCTAACCCTAAACCTAAACCTAACCCTAACCATAACCCGTACCCTAACCCTAACCCTAACCCTAACCCGTACGCTAAACCTAACCCTAACCCGTACCATAAACCTAACCCGTATCCTAACCCTAACCCTAACCCGTACCCTAACCCTAACACTAACCCTAAACCTAACCCTAACCCTAACCCGTACACTAACCCTAACCCGTACCCTAACCCTAACCCAAACACGTACCCTAACCCTAACCCTAACCCTAACCCTAAAAGGTACCCTAACCCTAACCCTAACACGTACCCTAACCCTAACCCTAACCCGTACCCTAACCCTAACCCTAACCCTAACCCTTTCCTAACCCATACCCTAACCCTAACCCTAACCATAACCCTAACCCTAACCCTAACCCGTACCCTAACCCTAACACTAACCCTAAACCTAACCCTAACCCTAACCCGTACGCTAACCCTAACCCTAACACTTACCAGTACCCTAACCCTAAACCGTACCCTAATCCTAACCCTAACCCTAACCCTAACCCATAACCCTAACTCTAACCCGTACCCTAACCCTAACCCTAACCCGTACCCTAACGCTAACCCATACCCTAACCCTAACCCTAACCAGTACACTAACCCTAAACCTAACCCTAACCCGTACCCTAACCCTAACCCGTACCCTAACCCTAAGCCTAACCCGTACCCTAACCCTAACCCTAAACCTATCCCCTACACCTGACCCTAACCCTAACCCTAACCCTAACTCGTACCCTAACCCTAACCCTAACCCGTACTCTAACCCGTACCCTAACTCTAAACCGTATCCTAACCCTAACCCTAACCCGTACCCTAAGCCTAACACTAACCCTAACCCTAACCCTAACACGTACCCTAACCCTAACCCTAACCCTTACCCTAACCCTAACCCTAAACCTAACCCTAACCCATACCCTAACCCTAACCCTAAACCATACCCTAAACCTAAACCTAACCCTAAACCGTACCCTAAACCTAACCCTAACCCTAACCCTAAAACTAACCCGTACCCTAACCCTAACCCGTACCCTAACCCGAACCCTAACACTAACCCTAACCCTAACCCCTAACCCCTAACCCTAACCCTAACCCTAACCCTAACCCTAACCCGTACCCTAACCCTAACCCTAACCCGTACCCTAAACCTAACCTTAACCCTAACCCCCACCCTTTCCTAAACCTCACACTAACCATAACCCTAACACTAACGCTAACCCGTACCCTAACCCTAACACGTACCCTAAACCTAACCCTAAACCTAACCCTAACCCTAACCCGTACGCTAACCCTAGACCCTTACCCTAACCCTCACCCATTCCCTAACCCTAAACCGTACCCTAATCCTAAACCTAACCCTAACCCTAACCCCTAAACCTAACCCTAACCCGCACCCGAACCCTAACCCTAAAAGGTACCCTAACCCTAACCCGTACCCTAACCCTATCCCTAACCAGTACCCTAACCCTAACCCTAACCCTAACCCGTACCCTAACCCTAACCCGTACCCTAACCCTAACCCTAACCCGTACCCTAACCCTAACCCTAACCCTAACCCCTAAACCTGACCCTAACCCTAACCCTAACCCTAACCCTAATTCGTACCCTAACCCTAACCCTAACCATAACCACTAACCCTAATCCTAAAGCGTACCCTAACCCTAAACCTAAACCTAACCCTAACCATAACCTGTACCCTAACCCTAACCCTAACCCTAACCCTAACCCTAACCCGTACGCTAAACCTAACCCTAACCCGTACCATAACCCTAACCCGTACCCTAACCCTAACCCTAACCCGTACACTAACCCTAACCCAAACCAGTACCCTAACCCTAACCCTAAACCTAACCCGTACCCTAACCTTAACCCTAACCAGAACCCTAACCCTAAACCTAACCCTAACCCGTACCCAAACCCTAACCCATACCTAACCCTAACCCTAACCCGTACCCTAACCCTAACCCTAACCCTAACCCTAACCCATACTCTAACCCGTACCCTAACCCTAATCCGTACCCTAACCCTAACCCTAACCCTAACCCTTTCCTAACCCTCACCCTAACCCTCACCCTAACCATAACCCTAACCCGTAACCTAAACCTAACACTTACCCTAATCCTAACCCTAAACCTAACCCTAACCCTAACCGTACGCTAACCCTAACCCTAACCCTTACCCGTACCCTAACCCTAAACCGTACCCTAATCCTAACCCTAACCCTAACCCTAACCCTAACCCCTAAACCTAACCCTAACCCGCACCCGAACCCTAACCCTTACCCGTACCCTAACCCTAACCCGTACCCTAACCCTAACCATAACCAGTACCCTAACCCTAACCCTAACCCTAACCCGTACCCTAACCCTAACCCATACCCTAACCATAACCCTAACACGTACCCTAACCCTAACCCTAAACCTAACCCCTAAACCTGACCCTAAACCTAACCCTAACCCGTATCCTAACCCTAACCCTAACACTAACCCTAACCCCTAACCCTAACCCTAAAGCGTACCATAAACCTAAACCTAACCCTAAACATAACCCTAACCATAACCCATACCCTAACCCTAAAACTAACCCTAAACCTAACCCGTACGCTAAACCTAACCCTAACCCATACCATAACCCTAACCCGTACCCTAACCCTAACCCTAACCCGTACCCTAACCCTAACACTAACCCTAAACCTAACCCTAAACCTAACACGTACCCTAACCCTAACCCGTACCCTAACCCTAACCCTAACCCTAACCCTAACCCTAACCCGTACTCTAACCCGTGCCCTAACTCTAAACCATACCCTAACCCTAACCCTAACCCGTACCCTAAGCCTAACCCTAACCCTAACCCTAACCCCTAACCCCTAACCCTAACCCTAACCCTAACCCTAACCCTAACCCTAACCCTAACCCTAAACCATACCCTAAACCTAAACCTAACCCTAAACCGTACCCTAAACCTAACCCTAACCCTAACCCTAAAACTAACCCGTACCCTAACCCTAACCCGTACCCTAACCCGAACCCTAACACTAACCCTAACCCTAACCCCTAACCCCTAACCCTAACCCTAACCCTAACCCTAACCCTAACCCGTACCCTAACCCTAACCCTAACCCGTACCCTAAACCTAACCTTAACCCTAACCCCCACCCTTTCCTAAACCTCACACTAACCATAACCCTAACACTAACGCTAACCCGTACCCTAACCCTAACACGTACCCTAAACCTAACCCTAAACCTAACCCTAACCCTAACCCGTACGCTAACCCTAGACCCTTACCCTAACCCTCACCCATTCCCTAACCCTAAACCGTACCCTAATCCTAACCCTAACCCTAACCCTAACCCCTAAACCTAACCCTAACCCGCACCCGAACCCTAACCCTAAAAGGTACCCTAACCCTAACCCGTACCCTAACCCTATCCCTAACCAGTACCCTAAACCTAACCCTAACCCTAACCCGTACCCTAACCCTAACCCGTACCCTAACCCTAACCCTAACCCGTACCCTAACCCTAACCCTAACCCTAACCCCTAAACCTGACCCTAACCCTAACCCTAACCCTAACCCTAATTCGTACCCTAACCCTAACCCTAACCATAACCACTAACCCTAATCCTAAAGCGTACCCTAACCCTAAACCTAAACCTAACCCTAACCATAACCTGTACCCTAACCCTAACCCTAACCCTAACCCTAACCCTAACCCGTACGCTAAACCTAACCCTAACCCGTACCATAACCCTAACCCGTACCCTAACCCTAACCCTAACCCGTACACTAACCCTAACCCAAACCAGTACCCTAACCCTAACCCTAAACCTAACCCGTACCCTAACCTTAACCCTAACCAGAACCCTAACCCTAAACCTAACCCTAACCCGTACCCAAACCCTAACCCATACCTAACCCTAACCCTAACCCGTACCCTAACCCTAACCCTAACCCTAACCCTAACCCATACTCTAACCCGTACCCTAACCCTAATCCGTACCCTAACCCTAACCCTAACCCTAACCCTTTCCTAACCCTCACCCTAACCCTCACCCTAACCATAACCCTAACCCGTAACCTAAACCTAACACTTACCCTAATCCTAACCCTAAACCTAACCCTAACCCTAACCGTACGCTAACCCTAACCCTAACCCTTACCCGTACCCTAACCCTAAACCGTACCCTAATCCTAACCCTAACCCTAACCCTAACCCTAACCCCTAAACCTAACCCTAACCCGCACCCGAACCCTAACCCTTACCCGTACCCTAACCCTAACCCGTACCCTAACCCTAACCATAACCAGTACCCTAACCCTAACCCTAACCCTAACCCGTACCCTAACCCTAACCCATACCCTAACCATAACCCTAACACGTACCCTAACCCTAACCCTAAACCTAACCCCTAAACCTGACCCTAAACCTAACCCTAACCCGTATCCTAACCCTAACCCTAACACTAACCCTAACCCCTAACCCTAACCCTAAAGCGTACCATAAACCTAAACCTAACCCTAAACATAACCCTAACCATAACCCATACCCTAACCCTAAAACTAACCCTAAACCTAACCCGTACGCTAAACCTAACCCTAACCCATACCATAACCCTAACCCGTACCCTAACCCTAACCCTAACCCGTACCCTAACCCTAACACTAACCCTAAACCTAACCCTAAACCTAACACGTACCCTAACCCTAACCCGTACCCTAACCCTAACCCTAACCCTAACCCTAACCCTAACCCGTACTCTAACCCGTGCCCTAACTCTAAACCATACCCTAACCCTAACCCTAACCCGTACCCTAAGCCTAACCCTAACCCTAACCCTAACCCCTAACCCCTAACCCTAACCCTAACCCTAACCCTAACCCTAACCCTAACCCTTACCCTAACCCTAACCCGTACCCTAAACCTAACCCTAACCCGTACCCTAACCCTAACCCTAACCCTAACCCTAACCCTTCCCTAAACCTCACCCTAACCCTAACCCTAACCCTAAACCTAACCCTAACCCGTACCCTAACCCTAAACCGTACCCTAATCCTAACCCTAACCCTAACCCTAACCTCTAAACCTAACACTAACCCGCACCCGAACCCTAACCCTAACCCGTACACTAACCCTAACACGTACCCTAACCCTATCCCTAACCAGTACCCTAACCCTAACCCTAACCCTAACCCGTACCCTAACCCTAACCCGTACCCTAACCCTAACCCTAACCCGTACCCTAACCCTAACCCTAACCCTATCCCCTAAACCTGACCCTAACCCTAACCCTAACCCTAACCCTAATTCGTACCCTAAACCTAACCCTAACCCTAACCCTAACCCCTAACCCTAACCCTAAAGCATACCCTAACCCTAAACCTAAACCTAACCCTAACCATAACCCGTACCCTAACCCTAAC
Organism: Urocyon cinereoargenteus; assembly: GCA_032313775.1. Lineage (NCBI taxonomy): Eukaryota > Metazoa > Chordata > Mammalia > Carnivora > Canidae > Urocyon > Urocyon cinereoargenteus. The sequence continues at coordinate 439,750 of JAVLSZ010000149.1, forward strand.
CCTAACCCTAACCCTAACCCTAACCCGTACGCTAAACCTAACACTAACCCATACCATAACCCTAACCCGTATCCTAACCCTAACCCTAACCCGTACCCTAACCCTTACACTAACACTAAACCTAACCCTAACCCTAACCCATACACTAACCCTAACCCGTACCCTAACCCTAACCCAAACACGTACCCTAACCCTAACCCTAACCCTAACCCTAACAGGTACCCTAACCCTAACCCTAACACGTACCCTAA
>JAVLSZ010000149.1:445000-472500 GCA_032313775.1 Urocyon cinereoargenteus
AACCAGTAACCTAACCCTAACCCTAACCCTAACCCGTAACCTAACCCTAACCCATACCCTAACCATAACCCTAACACGTACCCTAACCCTAACCCTAAACCTAACCCCTAAACCTGACCCTAAACCTAACCCTAACCCGTATCCTAACCCTAACCCTAACACTAACCCTAACCCCTAACCCTAACCCTAAAGCGTACCATAAACCTAAACCTAACCCTAAACATAACCCTAACCATAACCCATACCCTAACCCTAAAACTAACCCTAACCCTAACCCGTACGCTAAACCTAACCCTAACCCGTACCATAACCCTAACCTGTACCCTAACCCTAACCCTAACCCGTACCCTAACCCTAACACTAACCCTAAACCTAACCCTAAACCTAACACGTACCCTAACCCTAACCCGTACCCTAACCCTAACCCTAACGCTAACCCTAACCCGTACTCTAACCCGTACCCTAACTCTAAACCATACCCTAACCCTAACCCTAACCCGTACCCTAACCTAACCCTAACCCTAACCCTAACCCCTAACCCCTAACCCTAACCCTAACCCTAACCCCTAACCCTAACCCTTACCCTAACCCTAACCCGTACCCTAAACCTAACCCTAACCCGTACCCTAACCCTAACCCTAACCCTAACCCTTCCCTAAACCTCACCCTAACCCTAACCCTAACCCTAAACCTAACCCTAACCCGTACCCTAACCCTAAACCGTACCCTAATCCTAAACCTAACCCTAACCCTAACCCTAACCCCTAAACCTAACACTAACCCGCACCCGAACCCTAACCCTAACCCGTACCCTAACCCTAACACGTACCCTAACCCTATCCCTAACCAGTACCCTAACCCTAACCCTAACCCGTACCCTAACCCGTACCTTAACACTAACCCTAACCCGTACCCTAACCCTAACCCTAACCCGTACCCTAACCCTAACCCTAACCCTATCCCCTAAACCTGACCCTAACCCTAACCCTAACCCTAACCCTAATTCGTACCCTAAACCTAACCCTAACCCTAACCCCTAACCCTAACCCTAAAGCGTACCCTAACCCTAAACCTCAACCTAACCCTAACCATAACCCGTACCCTAACCCTAACCCTAACCATATCCCTTACCCCTAAACCTAACCCTAACCCTAACCCTAACCCGTACCCTAACCCTAACCCTAACCCGTACCCTAACCCTAACCCTAACCCTAACCCTAACCCTTTCCTAAACCTCACACTCACCATAACCCTAACACTAACGCTAACCCGTACCCTAACCCTAACACGTACCCTAAACCTAACCCTAAACCTAACCCTAACCCTAACCCGTACGCTAACCCTAGACCCTAACCCTAACCCTCACCCGTTCCCTAACCCTAAACCGTACCATAATCCTAACCCTAACCCTAAACCTAACCCTAACCTGTACCTTAACCGTAACACTAACCTTAACCCTAACCCTAACCCGTACCCTAACCCGTACCCTAACCCTAACCCTAACCCTTTCTTAACCCTCACCCTAACCCTAACCCGTACCCTAAACCGTACCCTAAACCTAACCCGTACCCTAACCCTAACCCTAACCCTAACCGTACCCTAAACCTAACCCTAACCCTAACCCGAAAACTAACCCGTACCCTAACCCTAACCCGTACCCTAACCCGAACCCTAACACTAACCCTAACCCTAACCCTAACCCCTAACCCCTAACCCTAACCATAACCCTAACCCTAACCCGTACCCTAACCCTAACCCTAACCCGTACCCTAACGCTAACCCATACCCTAACCCTAACCCTAACCAGTACCCTAACCCTAAAACTAACCCTAACCCGTACCCTAACCCCTAACCCGTACCCTAACCCTAACCCTAACCCGTACCCTAACCCTAAACCGTACCCTAATCCTAACCCTAACCCTAACCCTAACCCTAACCCCTAAATCTAACACTAACCCGCACCCGAACCCTAACCCGTACCCGTACCCTAACCCTAACACGTACCCTAACCCTATCCCTAACCAGTACCCTAACCCTAACCCTAACCCTAACCCTAACCCGTACCCTAACACTAACCCGTACCCTAACCCTAACCCGTACCCTAACCCTAACCCTAACCCTATCCCCTAAAACTGACCCTAACCCTAACCCTAACCCTAACCCTAATTCGTACCCTAAACCTAACCCTAACCCTAACCCTAACCCCTAACCCTAACCCTAAAGCGTACCCTAACCCTAAACCTAAACCTAACCCTAACCATAACCCGTACCCTAACCCTAACCCTAACCGTAACCCTAACCCTAACCCGTACGCTAAACCTAACCCTAACCCGTATCATAACCCTAACCCGTATCCTAACCCTAACCCTAACCCGTACCCTAACCCTAACACTAACCCTAAACCTAACCCTAACCCTAACCCGTACACTAACCCTAACCCGTACCCTAACCCTAACCCAAACACGTACCCTAACCCTAACCCTAACCCTAACCCTAACAGGTACCCTAACCCTAACCCTAACACGTACCCTAACCCTAACCCTAACCCGTACCCTAACTCTAACCCTAACCCTAACCCTTTCCTAAACCTCACCCTAACCCTAACCCTAACCATAACCCTAACCCGTACCCTAACCCTAACACTTACCCTAATCCTAACCCTAAACCTAACCCTAACCCTAACCCGTACGCTAACCCTAACCCTAACACTTACCCGTACCCTAACCCTAAACCGTACCCTAATCCTAACCCTAACCCTAACCCTAACCCATAACCCTAACCCTAACCCGTACCCTAACCCTAACCCTAACCCGTAACCTAACGCTAACCCATACCCTAACCCTAACCCTAACCAGTACCCTAACCCTAAACCTAACCCTAACCCGTACCCTAACCCTAACCCGTACCCTAACCCTAAGCCTAACCCGTACCCTAACCCTAACCCTAAACCTAACCCCTACACCTGACCCTAACCCTAACCCTAACCCGTACCCTAACCCTAACCCTAACCCGTACTCTAACCCGTACCCTAACTCTAAACCGTACCCTAACCCTAACCCTAACCCGTACCCTAAGCCTAACACTAACCCTAACCCTAACCCTAACACGTACCCTAACCCTAACCCTAACCCGTACCCTAACCCTAACCCTAAACCTAACCCTAACCCATACCCTAACCCTAACCCTAACCCGTACTCTAACCTAACCCTAACCCTAAACCGTACCCTAAACCTAACCCTAACCCTAACCCTAAAACTAACCCGTACCCTAAACCTAACCCGTACCCTAACCCGAACCCTAACACTAACCCTAACCCTAACCCCTAACCCCTAACCCTAACCCTAACCCTAACCCTAACCCTAACCCGTACCCTAACCCTAACCCTAACCCAAACCCGTACCCTAACCCTAACCCTAACCCTAAACCTAACCCTTTCCTAAACCTCACACTAACCATAACCCTAACACTAACGCTAACCCGTACCCTAACCCTAACACGTACACTAAACCTAACCCTAAAACCTAACCCTAACCCTAACCCGTACGCTAACCTAGACCCTAACCCTAACCCTCACCCGTTCCCTAACCCTAAACCGTACCCTAATCCTAACCCTAACACTAACCCTAACCCCTAAACCTAACCCTAACCCGCACCCGAACCCTAACCCTAACCCGTACCCTAACCCTAACCCGTACCCTAACCCTATCCTTAACCAGTACCCTAACCCTAACCCTAACCCTAACCCGAACCCTAACCCTAACCCTAACCCTAACCCTAAACCTTTCCTAAACCTCACCCTAACCCTAACCCTAACCCTAAACCTAACCCTAACCCGTACTCTAACCCTAACACGTACCCTAAACCTAACCCTAAACCTAACCGTAAACCTAACCCGTACGCTAACCCTAACCCTAACCCTAACCCTAACCTGTACCCTAACCCTAAACCGTACCCTAATCCTAACCCTAACCCTAACCCTAACCCCTAAACCTAACCCTAACCCGCACCCGAACCCTAACCCTAACCCGTACCCTAACCCTAACCCTAACCCTAACCCTATCCCTAACCAGTACACTAACCCTAACCCTAACCCTAACCCTAACCCGTACCCTAACCCTAACCCGTACCCTAACCATAACCCTAACCCGTACCCTAACCCTAACCCTAAACCTATCCCATAAACCTGACCCTAACCCTAACCCTAACCCTAATTCGTACCCTAAACCTAACCCTAACCCTAACCCTAACCCCTAACCCTAACCGTAAAGCGTACCCTAACCCTAAACCTAAACCTAACCCTAACCATAACCCGTACCCTAACCCTAACCCTAACCCTAACCCTAACCCGTACCCTAACACTAACCCTAACCCGTACCCTAACCCTAACCCTAAACCTAACCCTAACCATAACCCGTACCCTAACACTAACGCTAACCCTAACCCGTACCCTAAACCTTACCCTAACCCTAGCCCTAACACTAACCCGTACCCTAACCCTAAACCGTACCCTAACCCGTACCCTAACCCCTAACACTAACCCTAACTTTAACCCTAACCCTAACCCCTAATCCCTAACCCTAAACCTAACCCTAACCCTAACCCTAACCCATACCCTAACCCCTCCCTAAACCTAACCCGAATCCTAACCCGTACCCTAACCCTAACACTAACCCGTACCCTAACCCTAACCCTAACCCTAACCCTAACCCAAACCGTAGACTAACGCTAACCCTAACCCTAACCCGTACCCTAACCCTAAACCTAAACCTAACCCTAACCTAACCCGTACCCTTAACCTAACCCTAAACCTAACCCTAACCCTAACCCGTACCCTAACCCGTACCCTAACCCTAACCCTAACCCTAAACCTAACCCGTACCCTAACGCTAACCCTAACCCTAACCCCTAACACCTAACCCTAAACCTAACCCTAACCCGTACCTTAACCGTAACACTAACCTTAACCCTAACCCTAACCCGTACCCTAACCCGTACCCTAACCCTAACCCTAACCCTTTCTTAACCCTAACCCTAACCCTAACCCGTACCCTAACCCGTACCCTAACCCTAACCCTAACCCTAAACCGTACCCTAAACCTAACCCTAACCCGTAACCTAACCCTAACCCGTACCCTAACCCTAACCCGTACCCTACCCCGAACCTTAACACTAACCCTAACCCTAACCCTAACCCCTAACCCCTAACCCTAACCATAACCCTAACCCTAACCCTCACCCTAACCGTTACCCTAACCCTAACCCTAACCCGTACCCTAACACTACCCCTAACCCGTACCCTAACCCTAACCCTAACCCTAACCTTTACCCTTTCCTAAACCTCACCCTAACCCTAACCTAACCCTAAACCTAACCCTAACCCGTACCCTAACCCTAACACGTACCCTAAACCTAACCCTAAACCTAACCCTAACCCTAACCCGTACGCTAACACTAACCCTAACCCTAACACTACCCGTACCCTAACCCTAAACCGTACCCTAATCCTAACCCTAACCCTAACCCTAACCCTAACCCCTAAACCTAACCCTAACCCGCACCCGAACCGTAACCCTAACCAGTACCCTAACCCTAACCCGTAACCTAACCCTATCCCTAACCAGTACCCTAACCCTAACCCTAACCCTAACCCTAAACCATACCCTAACCCTAACCCGTACCCTAACCCTAACCCTAACCCGTACCCTAACCCTAACCCTAACCCTAACCCGTACAGTAACCCTAACCCTAACCCTAACCCTAAACCGTACACTAACCCGTACCCTAATCCTAACCCTAACCCTAAACCTAACCCTAACCCGTACCCTAACCCTAAGGCTAACCCTAACCCTAACCCTTTCTTAACCCTAACCCTAACCCTAACCCTAACCCATACCCTCACCCGTACCCTAAACCTACCCGTACCCAACCCTAACCCTAACCCTAAACCGTACCCTAAACCTAACCCTAACCCTAAACCTAAAACTAACCCGTACCCTAACCCTGCCGTACCCTAACCCGAACCCTAACCCTAACCCTAACCCTAACCCTAACCCTAACCCTAACCCCTAACCCCTAACCCTAACCCTAAACCTAACCCTAACCCTAACCCTAACCCGTACCCTAACCCTAACCCTAACCCGTACCCTAAACCTAACCCTAACCCGTACCCTAACCCTAACCCTAACCCTAACCCTAACCCTTTCCTAAACCTCACGCTAACCCTAACCCTAACCCTAAACCTAACCCTAACCCGTAACCTAACCCTAACACGTACCCTAAACCTAACCCTAAACCTAACCGTAAACCTAACCCGTACGCTAACCCTAACCCTAACCCTAACCCTAACCCGTACCCTAACCCTAAACCGTACCCTAATCCTAACCCTAACCCTAACCCTAACCCTAACCCCTAAACCTAACCCTAACCCGCACCCGAACCCTAACCCTAACCCGTACCCTAACCCTAACCCGTACCCTAACCCTATCCCTAACCAGTACACTAACCCTAACCCTAACCCTAACCCGTACCCTAACCCTAACCCGTACCCTAACCCTAACCCTAACCCGTACCCTAACCCTAACCCTATCCCCTAAACCTGACCCTATCCTAACCCTAACCCTAACCCTAATTCGTACCCTAAACCTAACCCTAACCCTAACCCTAACCCCTAATCCTAACACTAAAGCGTACCCTAACCCTAAACCTAAACCTAACCCTAAACATAACCCGTACCCTAACCCTAACCCTAACCCTAACCCGTACGCTAAACCTAACCCTAACCCGTACCATAACCCTAACCCGTATCCTAGCCCTAACCCTAACCCGTACCCTAACCCTAACCCTAACCCTAAACCTAACCCTAACCCTAACCCGTACACTAACCCTAACCCGTACCCTAACCCTAAACCAAACCCGTACCCTAACCCTAACCCTAACCCTAACCCTAACCCTAACAGGTACCCTAACCCTAACCCTAACACGTACCCTAACCCTAACCCTAACCCGTACCCTAACCCTAACCCTAACCCTAACCCTTTCCTAACCCTCACCCTAACCCTAACCCTAACCATAACCCTAACCCGTACCCTAACCCTAACACTTACCCTAATCCTAACCCTAAACCTAACCCTAACCCTAACCCGTACGCTATCCCTAAGCCTAACACTTACCCCGTACCCTAACCCTAAACCGTACCCTAATCCTAACCCTAACCCTAGCCCTAACCCATAACCCTAACCCTAACCCGTACCCTAACCCTAACCCGTACCCGTACCCTAACGCTAACCCGTACCCTAACCCTAACCCTAACCAGTACCCTAACCCTAAACCTAACCCTAACCCGTGCCCTAACCCTAACCCGTACCCTAACCCTAAGCCTAACCCGTACCCTAACCCTAACCCTAAAACTAACCCCTACACCTGACCCTAACCCTAACCCTAAACCTAACCCGTACCCTAACCCTAAACCTAACCCGTAATCTAAACCGTACCCTAACTCTAAACCGTACCCTAACCCTAACCCTAACCCGTACCCTAAGCCTAACACTAACCCTAACCCTAACCCTAACATGTACCCTAACCCTAACCCTAAACCTAACCCTAACCCATACCCTAACCCTAACCCTAACCCGTACCCTAAACCTAACCCTAACCCTAAACCGTACCCCTAAACCTAACCCTAACACTAACCCTAAAACTAACCCGTACCCTAACCCTAACCTGTACCCTAACCCGAACCCTAACACTAACCCTAACCCTAACCCCTAACCCCTAACCCTAACCCTAACCCTAACCCGTACCCTAACCCTAAACCTAACCCGTACCCTAACCCTAACCCTAACCCTAACCCTAACCCTAACCCTTTCCTAAACCTCACACTAACCATAACCCTAACACTAACGCTAAACCGTACCCTAACCCTAACACGTACCCTAAACCTAAACCTAAACCTAACCCTAACCCTAACCCGTACGCTAACCCTAGACCCTAACCCTAACCCTCACCCGTTCCCTAACCCTAAACCGTACCCTAATCCTAACCCTAACCCCTAACCCTAACCCCTAAACCTTACCCTAACCCGCACCCGAACCCTAACCCTAACCCGTACCCTAACCCTAACCCGTACCCTAACCCTATCCCTAACCAGTACCCTAACCCTAACCCTAACCCTAACCCGTACCCTAACCCTAACCCGTACCCTAACCCTAACCCTAACCCGTACCCTAACCCTAACCCTAAGCCCTAAACCTGACCCTAACCCTAACCCTAACACTAAACCTAATTCGTATCCTAACCCTAACCGTAACCCTAACCCCTAACCCTAACCCTAAAGCGTACCCTAACGCTAAACCTAACCCTAAACATAACCCTAACCATAACCCGTACCCTAACCCTAAAACTAACCCTAACCCGTACGCTAAACCTAACCCTAACCCGTACCCTAACCCTAACCCGTACCCTAACCCTAACCCTAACCCGTACCCTAACCCTAACACTAACCCTAAACCTAACCCTAAACCTAACACGTACCCTAACCCTAACCCGTACCCTAACCCTAACCCAAACCCGTACCCTAAACCTAACCCTAACCCTAACCCGTACCCTAACCCTAACCCGTACCTAACCCTAACACTAACCCGTATCCTAACCCTAAACCTAACCCTAACCCTAAACCGTACTCTAAACCGTACCCTAACTCTAAACCATACCCTAACCCTAACCCTAACCCGTACACTAAGCCTAACACTAACCCTAACCCTAAACCTAACACGTACCCTAACCCTAACCCTAACCCATACCCTAACCCTAACCCTAAACCTAACCCTAAACCATAACCTAACCCTAACCCTAACCCGTACCCTAACCCTAACCCGTACCCTAACCCTAACCCTAACCGTAACGCTATCCCTAACCCGTAACCTAACCCTAACCCTAACTCGTACCCTAACCCGTACCCTAACCCGTACCCTAAACCTAACCCTAACCCTAACCCTAACCCGTACCCTAACCCTAACCCTAACCCTAACCCTAACCCTAACCCTCACCCGTACCCTAACCCTAACCCTAACCCGTACCCTAACCCTAACCCTAACCCTAATCCTAACCCGTACCCTAATCCTAACACTAAACCTAACCCTAACCCTAACCCGTAACCTAACCCTAACCCTAAACCTAACCCTAAGCCGTACCCTAACCCTAAACCCTAAACCTAACCCTAACCCGTACCCTAACCCTAAACCTAACCCTAACCCGTACCCTAACCCTAACCCGTACCCTAACCCTAACACTAACCCTAACCCTAACCCGTACCCTAACCCTAACGCCTAACCCTAACCCCTAACACTAAACCTAACCCTAACCCTAACCCGTACCCTAACCCTAAACCTAACCCTAACCCTCACCCTAAACCGTACCCTAACCCTAACCCGTACCCTAACCCCTAACCCTAACCCTAACCCTAACACGTACCCTAACCCTAACCCTAACCCTAACCCGTACCCTAACCCTAACCCTAAACCTAACCCTAACCATAACCGTACCCTAACCCTAACGCTAACCCTAACCCGTACCCTAAACCTAACCCTAACCCTAGCCCTAACACTAACCCGTACCCTAACCCTAAACCGTACCCTAACCCGAACCCTAACCCTAACACTAACCCTAAATTTAACCCTAAAACTAACCCCTAATACCTAACCCTAAACCTAACCCTAACCCTAACCCTAACCCATACCCTAACCCCAACCTAAACCTAACCCTAATCCTAACCCGTACCCTAACCCTAACCCTAACCCGTACCCTAACCCTAACCCTAACCCTAACCCTAACCCAAACCCGTACCCTAACCCTAACCCTAACCCTAACCCGTACCCTAACCCTAACCCTAAACCTAACCCTAACCTAACCCGTACCCTTAAACTAACCCTAAACCTAACCCTAACCCTAAACCGTACCCTAACCCGTACCCTAACCCTAACCCTAAACCTAACACATACCCTAACGCTAACCGTAACCCTAACCCCTAACACCTAACCCTAACCCTAACCCTAACCCTTACCTGTACCTTAACCGTAACACTTACCTTAACCCTAACCCTAACCCGTACCCTAACCCGTACCCTAACCCTAAACCTAACCCTTTCTTAACCCTAACCCTAACCCTAACCCGTACCCTAAACCGTACCCTAAACCTAACCCGTACCCTAACCCTAACCCTAACCCTAAACCGTACCCTAAACCTAACCCTAACCCTAACCCGAAAACTAACCCGTACCCTAACCCTAACCCGTACCCTAACCCGAACCCTAACACTAACCCTAACCCTAACCCCTAACCCCTAACCCTAACCATAACCCTAACCCTAACCCTAACCCTAACCCGTAACCTAACCCTAACCCTAACCCGTACCCTAACCCTAACCCTAACCCGTACCCTAACCCTAACCCTAACCCTAACCCTAACCCTTTCCTAAACCTCACCCTAAGCCTAACCTAACCCTAAACCTAACCCTAAACCGTACCCTAACCCTAACACGTACCCTAAACCTAACCCTAAACCTAACCCTAACCCTAACCCGTACGCTAACCCTAACCCTAACCCTAACCCTAACCCGTACCCTAACCCTAAACCGTACCCTAATCCTAACCCTAACCCTAACCCTAACCCTAACCCCTAAACCTAACCCTAACCCGCACCCGAACCCTAAACCTAACCCGTACCCTAACCCTAACCCGTACCCTAACCCTATCCCTTACCAGTACCCTAACCCTAACCCTAACCCTAACCCTCACCCAAACCCTAACCCTAACCCGTACCCTAAACCTAACCCTAACCCGTACCCTAACCCTAACCCTAACCCTAACCCTAACCCGTACCCTAACCCTAACCCTAACCCTAACCCTAAACCGTACACTATCCCGTACCCTAATCCTAAACCTAACCCTAAACCTAACCCTAACCCGTACCCTAACCCTAAGCCTAACCCTAACCCTAACCCTTTCTTAACCCTAAACCTAACCCTAACCCTAACCCTAACCCGTACCCTAACCCTAACCCTAACCCTAACCCGTACCCTAACCCTAACCCTAAACCTAACCCTAACCCATACCCTAACCCTAACCCTAACCCGTACCCTAAACCTAACCCTAACCCTAAACCGTACCCTAAACCTAACCCTAACCCTAACCCTAAAACTAACCCGTACCCTAAACCTAACCCGTACCCTAACCCGAACCCTAACACTAACCTAACCCTAACCCCTAACCCCTAACCCTAACCCTAACCCTAACCCTAACCCTAACCCGTACCCGTACCCTAACCCTAACCCTAACCCGTACCCTAACCCTAACCCTAACCCTAACCCTAACCCTTTCCTAAACCTCACACTAACCATAACCCTAACACTAACGCTAACCCGTACCCTAACCCTAACACGTACCCTAAACCTAACCCTAAAACCTAACCCTAACCCTAACCCGTACGCTAACCCTAGACCCTAACCCTAACCCTCACCCGTTCCCTAACCCTAAACCGTACCCTAATCCTAACCCTAACCCTAACCCTAACCCCTAAACCTAACCCTAACCCGCACCCGAACCCTAACCCTAACCCGTACCCTAACCCTAACCCGTACCCTAACCCTATCCTTAACCAGTACCCTAACCCTAACCCTAACCCTAACCCGAACCCTAACCCTAACCCTAACCCTAACCCTTTCCTAAACCTCACCCTAACCCTAACCCTAACCCTAAACCTAACCCTAACCCGTACCCTAACCCTAACACGTACCCTAAACCTAACCCTAAACCTAACCGTAAACCTAACCCGTACGCTAACCCTAACCTTAACCCTAACCCTAACCCGTACCCTAACCCTAAACCGTACCCTAATCCTAACACTAACCCTAACACTAACCCTAACCCCTAAACCTAACCCTAACACGCACCCGAACCCTAACCCTAACCCGTACCCTAACCCTAACCCTAACCCTAACACTATCCCTAACCAGTACACTAACCCTAACCCTAACCCTAACCCTAACCCGTACCCTAACCCTAACCCGTACCCTAACCCTAACCCTAACCCGTACCCTAACCCTAACCCTAACCCTATCCCCTAAACCTGACCCTAACCCTAACCCTAAACCTAACCCTAATTCGTACCCTAAACCTAACCCTAACCCTAACCCTAACCCCTAACCCTAACCCTAAAGCGTACCCTAACCCTAAACCTAAACCTAACCCTAACCATAACCCGTACCCTAACCCTAACCCTAACCCTAACCCTAACCCGTACGCTAAACCTAACACTAAACCGTACCATAACCCTAACCCGTATCCTAACCCTAACCCTAACCCGTACCTTAACCCTAACACTAACCCTAAACCTAACCTTAACCCTAACACGTACACTAACCCTAACCCGTACCCTAACCCTAACCCAAACCCGTACCCTAACCCTAACCCTAACCCTAACCCTAACAGGTACCCTAACCCTAACCCTAACACGTACCCTAACCCTAACCCTAACCCGTACCCTAACACTAACCCTAACCCTAACCCTTTCCTAACCCTCACCCTAACCCTAAACCTAACCATAACCCTAACCCGTACCCTAACCCTAACACTTACCGTAATCCTAACCCTAAACCTAACCCTAACCCTAACCCGTACGCTAACCCTAACCCTAACACTTACCCGTACCTTAACCCTAAACCGTACCCAGAACCCTAACCCTAAACCTAACCCTAACCCGTACCCAAACCCTAACCCATACCTAACCCTAACCCTAACCCGTACCCTAACCCGTACCCTAACCCTAATCCTAACCCGTACTCTAACCCGTACCCTAACCCTAAACCGTACCCTAACCCTAACCCGTAAACTAACAATAACACTAACCCTAACCCTAACCCAAACCCTAACCCTAACACGTACCCTAACCCTAACCCTAACCCGTACCCTAACCCTAACCCTAACCCTAACCCTTTCCTAACCCTCACCCTAACCCTAACCCTAACCATAACCCTAACCCGTAACCTAACCCTAACACTTACCCTAATCCTAACCCTAAACCTAACCCTAACCCTAACCGTACGCTAACCCTAACCCTAACCCTTACCCGTACCCTAACCCTAAATCGTACCCTAATCCTAACCCTAACACTAACCCTAACCCTAACCCCTAACCCTAACCCGTACCCTAACCCGTACCCTAACGCTAACCCGTACCCTAACCCTAACCCTAACCAGTTCCCTAACCCTAACCCTAACCCGTACCCTAAACCTAAACCGTACCCTAACCATAACCCTAACCCGTACCCTAACACTAACCCTAAATCTAACCCCTAAACCTGACCCTAAACCTAACCCTAACCCTAACCCGTATCCTAACCCTAACCCTAACCCTAACCCTAACCCCTAACCCTAACCCTAAAGCGTACCCTAACGCTAAACCTAACCCTAAACATAACCCTAACCATAACCCGTACCCAAACCCTAAATCTAACCCTAACCCTAACCCGTACGCTAAACCTAAACCTAACCCGTACCATAACCCTAACCCGTACCCTAACCCTAACCCTAACCCGTACCCTAACCCTAACACTAACCCTAAACCTAACCCTAAACCTAACACGTACCCTAACCCTAACCCGTACCCTAACCCTAAACCAAACCCGTACCCTAACCCTAACCCTAACCATAACCCGTACCCTAACCCTAACACGAACCCGAACCCTAACCCTAAACCTAACCCTAACCCGTACCCTAACCCTAACCCGTACCTAACCCTAACACTAACCCGTATCCTAACCCTAACCCTAACGCTAACCCTAACCCGTACTCTAACCCGTACCCTAACTCTAAACCATACCCTAACCCTAACCCTAACCCGTACCCTAAGCCTAACACTAACCCTAACCCTAACCCTAACACGTACCCTAACCCTAACCCTAACCCGTACCCTAACCCTAACCCTAAACCTAACCCTAACCCGTACCCTAACCCTAACCCTAAACCGTACCCTAACCCTAACCCGTACCCTAACCCTAACCCTAACCGTAACGCTATCCCTAACCCGTACCCTAACCCTAACCCTAACCCGTACCCTAACCCGTACCATAACCTGTACCCTAAACCTAACCCTAACCCTAACCCTAACCCGTACCCTAACCCTAACCCTAACCCTCACCCGTACCCTAACCCTAACCCCAACCCGTACCCTAACCCTAACCCTAACCCTAACCCTAATCCTAACCCGTACACTAATCCTAACACTAAACCTAACCCTAACCCTAACCGTAACCTAACCCTAACCCTAAACCTAACCCTAAGCCGTACCCTAACCCTAACCCTAAACCTAAACCGTACCCTAAATCTAACCCTAACCCTAACCCGAAAACTAACCCGTACCCTAACCCTAACCCGTACCCTAACCCGAACCCTAACACTAACCCTAACCCTAACCCCTAACCCCTAACCCTAACCATAACCCTAACCCTAACCCTAACCCTAACCCGTAACCTAACCCTAACCCTAACCCGTACCCTAACCCTAACCCTAACCCGTACCCTAACCCTAACCCTAACCCTAACCCTAACCCTTTCCTAAACCTCACCCTAAGCCTAACCTAACCCTAAACCTAACCCTAAACCGTACCCTAACCCTAACACGTACCCTAAACCTAACCCTAAACCTAACCCTAACCCTAACCCGTACGCTAACCCTAACCCTAACCCTAACACTAACCCGTACCCTAACCCTAAACCGTACCCTAATCCTAACCCTAACCCTAACCCTAACGCCTAAACCTTACCCTAACCCGCACCCGAACCCTATCCCTAACCCGTACCCTAACCCTAACCCGTACCCTAACCCTATCCCTAACCAGTACCCTAACCCTAACCCTAACCCTAACCCGTACCCTAACCCTAACCCTAAACCTAAACCTAACCCTAACCATAACCCGTACCCTAACCCTAACCCTAACCCTAACCCGTACCCTAACCCGTACGCTAAACCTAACCCTAAACCGTACCATAACCCTAACCCGTACCCTAACCCTAACCCTAACCCGTACCCTAACCTTAACCCTAACCAGAACCCTAACCCTAAACCTAACCCTAACCCGTACCCAAACCCTAACCCATAACTAACCCTAACCCTAACCCGTACCCTAACCCTAACCCTAACCCTAACCCGTACTCTAACCCGTACCCTAACCCTAAACCGTACCCTAACCCTAACCCTAACCCGTAAACTAACAATAACACTAACCCTAACCCTAACCCAAACCCTAACCCTAACACGTACCCTAAACCTAACCCTAACCCGTACCCTAACCCTAACCCTAACCCTAACCCTTTCCTAACCCTCACCCTAACCCTAACCCTAACCATAACCCTAACCCGTAACCTAACCCTAACACTTACCCTAATCCTAACCCTAAACCTAACCCTAACCCTAACCGTACGCTAACACTAACCCTAACCCTTACCCGTACCCTAACCCTAAACCGTACCCTAATCCTAACCCTAACCCTAACCCTAACCCTAACCCCTAACCCTAACCCTAACCCGTACCCTAACCCTAACCCTAACCCGTACCCTAACGCTAACCCGTACCCTAACCCTAACCCTAACCAGTACCCTAACCCTAACCCTAACCCTAACCCGTACCCTAAACCTAACCCGTACCCTAACCATAACCCTAACCCGTACCCTAACCCTAACCCTAAACCTAACCCGTAAACCTGACCCTAACCCTAACCCTAACCCTAACCTGTATCCTAACCCTAACCGTAACCCTAACCCCTAACCCTAACCCTAAAGCGTACCCTAACGCTAAACCTAACCCTAAACATAACCCTAACCATAACCTGTACCCTAACCCTAAAACTAACCCTAACCCTAACCCGTACGCTAAACCTAACCCTAACCCGTACCATAACCCTAACCCGTACCCTAACCCTAACCCTAACCCCTTCCCTAACCCTAACACTAACCCTAAACCTAACCCTAAAACTAACACGTACCCTAACCCTAACCCGTACCCTAACCCTAACCCAAACCCGTACCCTAACCCTAACCCTAACCATAACCCGTACCCTAACCATAACACGAACCCGAACCCTAACCCTAAACCTAACCCTAACCCGTACCCTTACCCTAACCCGTACCTAACCCTAACACTAACCCGTATCCTAACCCTAACCCTAACCCTAACCCTAACCCGTACTCTAACCGGTACCCTAACTCTAAACCATACCCTAACCCTAACCCTAACCCGTACCCTAAGCCTAACACTAACCCTAACCCTAACCCTAACACGTACCCTAACCCTAACCCTAACCCGTACCCTAACCCTAACCCTAAACCTAACCCTAACCCATACCCTAACCCTAACCCTAACCCGTACCCTAACCCTAACCCGTACCCTAACCCTAACCCTAACCGTAACGCTTTCCCTAACCCGTACCCTAACCCTAACCCTAACCCGTACCCTAACCCGTACCTTAACCCGTACCCTAAACCTAACCCTAACCCTAACCCTAACCCGTACCCTAACCCTAACCCTAACCCTAACACTCACCCGTACCCTAACCCTAACCCTAACCCGTACCCTAACACTAACCCTAACCCTAACCCTAATCCTAACCCGTACCCTAATCCTAACACTAAAACTAACCCTAACCCTAACCCGTAACCTAACCCTAACCCTAAACCTAACCCTAAGCCGTACCCTAACCCTAACCCCTAAACCTAACCCTAACCCGTACCCTAACCCTAACCCGTACCCTAACCCTAACACTAACCCTAACCCTAACCCGTACCCTAACCCTAACGCCTAACCCTAACCCTAACCCCTAACACCTAACCCTAACCCTAACCCTAACCCTTACCTGTACCTTAACCGTAACACTAACCTTAACCCTAACCCTAACCCGTACCCTAACCCGTACCCTAACCCTAACCCTAACCCTTTCTTAACCCTAACCCTAACCCTAACCCGTACCCTAAACCGTACCCTAAACCTAACCCGTACCCTAACCCTAACCCTAACCCTAAACCGTACCCTAAATCTAACCCTAACCCTAACCCGAAAACTAACCCGTACCCTAACCCTAACCCGTACCCTAACCCGAAGGCTAACACTAACCCTAACCCTAACCCCTAACACCTAACCCTAACCATAACCCTAACCCTAACCCTAACCCTAACCCGTAACCCTACCCTAACCCTAACCCGTACCCTAACCCTAACCCTAACCCGTACCCTAACCCTAACCCTAACCCTAACCCTAACCCTTTCCTAAACCTCACCCTAAGCCTAACCTAACCCTAAACCTAACCCTAAACCGTACCGAACCCTAACACGTACCCTAAACCTAACCCTAAACCTAACCCTAACCCTAACCCGTACGCTAACCCTAACACTAACCCTAACACTAACCCGTACCCTAACCCTAAACCGTACCCTAATCCTAACCCTAACCCTAACCCTAACCCTAACCCCTAAATCTAACCCTAACCCGCACCAGAACCCTAACCCTAACCAGTACCCTAACCCTAACCCGTACCCTAACCCTATCCCTTACCAGTACCCTAACCCTAACCCTAACCCTAACCCTCACCCATACATTAAACCTAACCCGTACCCTAACCCTAACCCTAATCCGTACCCTAAACCTAACCCTAACCCTAACCCGTACCCTAACCCTAACCCTAACCCTAAACCGTACACTATCCCGTACCCTAATCCTAAACCTAACCCTAAACCTAACCCTAACCCGTACCCTAACCCTAAGCCAACCCTAACCCTAACCCTTTCTTAACCCTAACCCTAACCCTAACCCTAACCCTAACCCGTACCCTAACGCTACCCCTAACCCTAACCCGTACCCTAACCCTAACCCTAAACCTAACCCTAACCCATACCCTAACCCTAACCCTAACCCGTACCCTAAACCTAACCCTAAACTTAAACCGTACCCTAAACCTAACCCTAACCCTAACCCTAAAACTAACCCGTACCCTAAACCTAACCCGTACCCTAACCCGAACCCTAACACTAACCCTAACCCTAACCCCTAACCCCTAACCCTAACCCTAACCCTAACCCTAACCGTAACCCTAACACGTACCCTAACCCTAACCCTAACCCGTACCCTAACCCTAACCCTAACCCTAACCCTAACCCTTTCCTAAACCTCACACTAACCATAACCCTAACACTAACGCTAACCCGTACCCTAACCCTAACACATACCCTAAACCTAACCCTAAAACCTAACCCTAACCCTAACCCGTACGCTAACCCTAGACCCTAACCCTAACCCTCACCCGTTCCCTAACCCTAAACCGTACCCTAATCCTAACCCTAACCCTAACCCTAACCCCTAAACCTAACCCTAACCCGCACCCGAACCCTAACCCTAACCCGTACCCTAACCCTAACCCGTACCCTAACCCTATCCTTAACCAGTACCCTAACCCTAACCCTAACCCTAACCCGAACCCTAACCCTAACCCTAACCCTAACCCTAACCCTTTCCTAAACCTCACCCTAACCCTAACCCTAACCCTAAACCTAACCCTAACCCGTACCCTAACCCTAACACGTACCCTAAACCTAACCCTAAACCTAACCGTAAACCTAACCCGTACGCTAACCCTAACCCTAACCCTAACCCTAACCCGTACCCTAACCCTAAACCGTACCCTAATCCTAACCCTACCCCTAACACTAACCCTAACCCCTAAACCTAAACCTAACCCGCACCCGAACCCTAACCCTAACCCGTACCCTAACCCTAACCCTAAACCTAACCCTATCCCTAACCAGTACACTAACCCTAACCCTAACCCTAACCCTAACCCGTACCCTAACCCTAACCCGTACCCTAACCCGTACCCTAACCCTAACCCTAACCCTAAACCTAACCCGTACCCTAACGCTAACCCTAACCCTAACCCCTAACACCTAACCCTAACCCTAACCCTAACCCTAAACTGTACCTTAACCGTAACACTAACCTTAACCCTAACCCTAACCCGTACCCTAACCCGTACCCTAACCCTAACCCTAACCCTTTCTTAACCCTAACCCTAACCCGTACCCTAACCCGTACCCTAAACCTAACCCGTACCCTAACCCTAACCCTAACCCTAAACCGTACCCTAAACCTAATCCTAACCCTAACCCTAAAACTAACCCGTACCCTAACCCTAACCCGTACCCTAACCCGAACCCTAACACTAACCCTAACCCTAACCCTAACACCTAACCCCTAACCCTAAACATAACCCTAACCCTAACCCTAACCCTAACCCGTACCCTAACCCGTACCCTAACCCGTACCCTAACCCTACCCCTAACCCGTACCCTAACCCTAACCCTAAACCTAACCCTAACCCTAACCCTTTCCTAAACCTCACCCTAACCCTAACCTAACCCTAAACCTAACCCTAACCCGTACCCTAACCCTAACACGTACCCTAAACCTAACCCTAAACCCAACCCTAACCCTAACCCGTACGCTAACACTAACCCTAAACCTAACACTACCGGTACCCTAACCCTAAACCGTACCCTAATCCTAACCCTAACCCTAACCCTAACCCTAACCCCTAAACCTAACCCTAACCCGCACCCGAACTCTAACCCTAACCCGTACCCTAACCCTATCCCTAACCAGTACCCTAACCCTAACCCTAAACCTAACCCTAAACCATACCCTAACCCTAACCCGTACCCTAACCCTAACCCTAAACCGTACCCTAAACCTAATCCTAACCCTAACCCTAAAACTAACCCGTACCCTAACCCTAACCCGTACCCTAACCCGAACCCTAACACTAACCCTAACCCTAACCCCTAACCCCTAACCCTAACCCTAACCCTAACCCGTACCCTAACCCGTACCCTAACCCTAACCCTAACCCGTACCCTAACCCTAACCCTAACCCTAACCCTAACCCTTTCCTAAACCTCACACTAACCATAACCCTAACACTAATGCTAACCCGTACCCTAACCCTAACACGTACCCTAAACCTAACCCTAAAACCTAACCCTAACCCTAACCCGTACGCTAACCCTAGACCCTAACCCTAACCCTCACCCGTTCCCTAACCCTAAACCGTACCCTAATCCTAACCCTAACCCTAACCCTAACCCCTAAACCTAACCCTAACCCGCACCCGAACCCTAACCCTAACCCGTACCCTAACCCTAACCCGTACCCTAACCCTATCCTTAACCAGTACCCTAACCCTAACCCTAACCCTAACCCGAACCCTAACCCTAACCCTAACCCTAACCCTAACCCTTTCCTAAACCTCACCCTAACCCTAATCCTAACCCAAACCTAACCCTAACCCGTACCCTAACCCTAACACGTACCCTAAACCTAACCCTAAACCTAACCGTAAACCTAACCCGTACGCTAACCCTAACCTTAACCCTAACCCTAACCCGTACCCTAACCCTAAACCGTACCCTAATCCTGACCCTAACCCTAACACTAAACCTAACCCCTAAACCTAACCCTAACACGCACCCGAACCCTAACCCTAACCCGTACCCTAACCCTAACCCTAACCCTATCCCTAACCAGTGCACTAACCCTAACCCTAACCCTAACCCTAACCCGTACCCTAACCCTAACCCGTACCCTAACCCTAACCCTAACCCGTACCCTAACCCTAACCCTAACCCTATCCCCTAAACCTGACCCTAACCCTAACCCTAACCCTAACCCTAATTCGTACCCTAAACCTAACCCTAACCCTAACCCTAACCCCTAACCCTAACCCTAAAGCGTACCATAACCCTAAACCTAAACCTAACCCTAACCATAACCCGTACCCTAACCCTAACCCTAACCCTAACCCGTACGCTAAACCTAACCCTAAACCGTACCATAACCCAAACCCGTATCCTAACCCTAACCCTAACCCGTACCTTAACCCTAACACTAACCCTAAACCTAACCTTAACCCTAACACGTACACTAACCCTAACCCGTACCCTAACCCTAACCCAAACCCGTACCCTAACCCTAAACCTAACCCTAACCCTAACAGGGTACCCTAACCCTAACCCTAACACGTACCCTAACCCTAACCCTAACCCTAACCCGTACCCTAACCCTAACCCTAACCCTAACCCTTTCCTAACCATCACCCTAACCCTAAACCTAACCATAACCCTAACCCGTACCCTAACCCTAACACTTACCGTAATCCTAACCCTAAACCTAACCCTAACCCTAACCCATACGCTAACCCTAACCCTAACACTTACCCGTACCCTAACCCTAAACCGTACCCAGAACCCTAACCCTAAACCTAACCCTAACCCGTACCCAAACCCTAACCCATACCTAACCCTAACCCTAACCCGTACCCTAACCCTAACCCTAACCCTAATCCTAACCCGTACTCTAACCCGTACCCTAACCCTAAACCGTACCCTAACTCTAACCCGTAAACTAACAATAACACTAACCCTAACCCTAACCCAAACCCTAACCCTAACACGTACCCTAACCCTAACCCTAACCCGTACCCTAACCCTAACCCTAACCCTAACCCTTTCCTAACCCTCACCTAACCCTAACCCTAACCATAACCCTAACCCGTAACCTAACCCTAACACTTACCCTAATCCTAACCCTAAACCTAACCCTAACCCTAACCGTACCCTAACCCTAACCCTAACCCTTACCCGTACCCTAACCCTAAATCGTACCCTAATCCTAACCCTAACACTAACCCTAACCCTAACCCCTAACCCTAACCCGTACCCTAACCCGTACCCTAACGCTAACCCGTACCCTAACCCTAACCCTAACCAGTTCCCTAACCCTAACCCTAACCCGTACCCTAAACCTAACCCGTAACCTAACCATAACCCTAACCCGTACCCTAACACTAACCCTAAATCTAACCCCTAAACTGACCCTAAACCTAACCCTAACCCTAACCCGTATCCTAACCCTAACCCTAACCCTAACCCTAACCCCTAACCCTAACCCTAAAGCGTACCCTAACGCTAAACCTAACCCTAAACATAACCCTAACCCTAACCCGTACCATAACCCTAACCCGTACCCTAACCCTAACCCTAACCCGTACCCTAACCCTAACACTAACCCTAAACCTAACCCTAAACCTAACACGTACCCTAACCCTAACCCGTACCCTAACCCTAAACCAAACCCGTACCCTAACCCTAACCCTAACACGAACCCGAACCCTAACCCTAAACCTAACCCTAACCCGTACCCTAATCCTAACCCGTACCTAACCCTAACACTAACCCGTATCCTAACCCTAACCCTAACGCTAACCCTAACCCGTACTCTAACCCGTACCCTAACTCTAAAACATACCCTAACCCTAACCCTAACCCGTACCCTAAGCCTAACACTAACCCTAACCCTAACCCTAACACGTACCCTAACCCTAACCCTAACCCGTACCCTAACCCTAACCCTAAACCTAACCCTAACCCGTACCCTAACCCTAACCCTAAACCGTACCCTAACCCTAACCCGTACCCTAACCCTAACCCTAACCGTAACGCTATCCCTAACCCGTACCCTAGCCCTAACCCTAACCCGTACCCTAACCCGTACCCTAACCTGTACCCTAAACCTAACCCTAACCCTAACCCTAACCCGTACCCTAACCCTAACCCTAACCCTCACCCGTACCCTAACCCTAACCCCAACCTGTACCCTAACCCTAACCCTAACCCTAACCCTAATCCTAACCCGTACACTAATCCTAACACTAAACCTAACCCTAACCCTAACCCGTAACCTAACCCTAACCCTAAACCTAACCCTAAGCCGTACCCTAACCCTAACCCCTAAACCTAACCCTAACCCGTACCCTAACCCTAAACCTAACCCTAACCCGTACCCTAACCGTAACCCGTACCCTAACCCTAACACTAACCCTAACCCTAACCCGTACCCTAACCCTAACGCCTAACCCTAACCCTAACCCCTAACACTACCTAACCCTAACCCTAACCCTAACCCGTACCCTAACCCTAAACCTAACCCTAACCCTCACCCTAAACCGTACCCTAACCCTAACCCGTACCCTAACCCCTAACCCTAACCCTAACCCTAACACGTACCCTAACCCTAACCCTAACCCTAACCCGTACCCTAACCCTAACCCTAAACCTAACCCTAACCATAACCCGTACCCTAACCCTAACGCTAACCCTAACCCGTATCCTAAACCTAACCCTAACACTAGCACTAACACTAACCCGTACCCTAACCCTAAACTGTACCCTAACCCGTACCCTAACACTAACACTAACCCTAACTTTAACCCTAACCCTAACCCGTACCCTAACCCTAACCCTAACCAGAACCCTAACCCTAAACCTAACCCTAACCCGTACCCAAACCCTAACCCATACCTAACCCTAACCCTAACCCGTACCCTAACCCTAAACCTAACCCTAACCCTAACCCGTACTCTAACCCGTACCCTATCCCTAAACCGTACCCTAACCCTAAACATAACCCTTAAACTAACAATAACACTAACCCTAACCCTAACCCAAACCCTAACCCTAACACGTACCCTAACCCTAACCCTAACCCGTACCCTAACCCTAACCCTAACCCTAACCCTTTCCTAACCCTCACCCTAACCCTAACCCTAACCATAACCCTAACCTGTAACCTAACCCTAACACTTACCCTAATCCTAACCCTAAACCTAAACCTAACCCTAACCGTACGCTAACCCTAACCCTAACGCTTACCCGTACCCTAAACCTAAACCGTACCCTAATCCTAACCCTAACCCTAACCCTAACCCCTAACCCTAACCCTAACCCGTACCCTAACCCTAACCCTAACCCGTACCCTAATGCTAACCCGTACCCTAACCCTAAACCTAACAAGTACCCTAAACCTAACCCTAAACCTAACCCGTACCCTAACCCTAACCCGTACCCTAACCATAACCCTAACCAGTACCCTAACCCTAACCCTAAACCTAACCCCTAAACCTGACCCTAACCCTAAACCTAACCCTAACCCGTATCCTAACCCTAACCCTAACCCTAACCCTAACCCCTAACCCTAACCCTAAAGCGTACCCTAACGCTAAACCTAACCCTAAACATAACCCTAACCATAACCCGTACCCTAACCCTAAAACTAACCCTAACCCTAACCCGTACGCTAAACCTAACCCTAACCCGTACCATAACCCTAACCCGTACCCTAACCCTAAACCTAACCCGTACCCTAACCCTAACACTAACCCTAAACCTAACCCTAAACCTAACACGTACCCTAACCCTAACCCGTACCCTAACCCTAACCCAAACCCGTACCCTAACCCTAACCCTAACCATAACACGTACCCTAACCCTAACACGAACCCGAACCCTAACCCTAAACCTAAACCTAACCCGTACCCTAACCCTAACCCGTACCTAACCCTAACACTAACCCGTATCCTAACACTAACCCTAACCCTAACCCGTACTCTAACCCGTACCCTAACTCTAAAGCACACCCTAACCCTAACCCTAACCCGTACCCTAAGCCTAACACTAACCCTAACCCTAACACTAACACGTACCCTAACCCTAACCCTAACCCGTACCCTAAACCTAAACCTAACCCTAACCCTCACCCTAAACCGTACCCTAACCCTAACCCGTACCCTAACCCCTAACCCTAACCCTAACCCTAACACGTACCCTAACCCTAAACCTAACCCTAACCCGTACCCTAACCCTAACCCTAAACCTAACCCTAACCATATCCCGTACCCTAACCCTAACACTAACCCTAACCCGTACCCTAAACCTAACCCTAACCCTAGCCCTAACACTAACCCGTACCCTAACCCTAAACCGTACCCTAACCCGTACCCTAAACCTAACACTAACCCTAACTTTAACCCTAACCCTAACCCTAACCCTAACCCTTTCCTAAACCTCACCCTAACCCTAACCCTAACCCTAAACCTAACCCTAACCCGTACCCTAACCCTAACACGTACCCTAAAACTAACCCTAAACCTAACCATAAACCTAACCCGTACGCTAACCCTAACCTTAACCCGTACCCTAACCCGTACCCTAACCCTAAACCGTACCCTAATCCTAACCCTAACCCTAACACTAACCCTAACCCCTAAACCTAACCCTAACACGCACCCGAACCCTAACCCTAACCCGTACCCTAACCCTAACCCTAACCCTAACCCTATCCCTAACCAGTACACTAACCCTAACCCTAACCCTAACCCTAACCCGTACCCTAACCCTAACCCGTACCCTAACCCTAACCCTAACCCGTACCCTAACCCTAACCCTAACCCTATCCCCTAAACCTGACCCTAACCCTAACCCTAACCCTAACCCTAATTCGTACCCTAAACCTAACCCTAACCCTAACCCTAACCCCTAACCCTAACCCTAAAGCGTACCATAACCCTAAACCTAAACCTAACCCTAACCATAACCCGTACCCTAACCCTAACCCTAACCCTAACCCGTACGCTAAACCTAACCCTAAACCGTACCATAACCCTAACCCGTATCCTAACCCTAACCCTAACCCGTACCTTAACCCTAACACTAACCCTAAACCTAACCTTAACCCTAACACGTACACTAACCCTAACCCGTACCCTAACCCTAACCCAAACCCGTACCCTAACCCTAAACCTAACCCTAACCCTAACAGGTACCCTAACCCTAACCCTAACACGTACCCTAAACCTAACCCTAACCCTAACCCGTACCCTAACCCTAACCCTAACCCTAACCCTTTCCTAACCATCACCCTAACCCTAAACCTAACCATAACCCTAACCCGTAACCTAACCCTAACACTTACCGTAATCCTAACCCTAAACCTAACCCTAACCCTAACCCATACGCTAACCCTAACCCTAACACTTACCCGTACCCTAACCCTAAACCGTACCCAGAACCCTAACCCTAAACCTAACCCTAACCCGTACCCAAACCCTAACCCATACCTAACCCTAACCCTAAGCCGTACCCTAACCCTAACCCTAACCCTAATCCTAACCCGTACTCTAACCCGTACCCTAACCCTAAACCGTACCCTAACTCTAACCCGTAAACTAACAATAACACTAACCCTAACCCTAACCCAAACCCTAACCCTAACACGTACCCTAACCCTAACCCTAACCCGTACCCTAACCCTAACCCTAACCCTAACCCTTTCCTAACCCTCACCCTAACCCTAACCCTAACCCTAACCATAACCCTAACCCGTAACCTAACCCTAACACTTACCCTAATCCTAACCCTAAACCTAACCCTAACCCTAACCGTACGCTAACCCTAACCCTAACCCTTACCCGTACCCTAACCCTAAATCGTACCCTAATCCTAACCCTAACACTAACCCTAACCCTAACCCCTAACCCTAACCCGTACCCTAACCCGTACCCTAACGCTAACCCGTACCCTAACCCTAACCCTAACCAGTTCCCTAACCCTAACCCTAACCCGTACCCTAAACCTAACCCGTACCCTAACCATAACCCTAACCCGTACCCTAACACTAACCCTAAATCTAACCCCTAAACCTGACCCTAAACCTAACCCTAACCCTAACCCGTATCCTAACCCTAACCCTAACCCTAACCCTAAAGCGTACCCTAACGCTAAACCTAACCCTAAACATAACCCTAACCCTAACCCGTACCATAACCCTAACCCGTACCCTAACCCTAACCCTAACCCGTACCCTAACCCTAACACTAACCCTAAACCTAACCCTAAACCTAACACGTACCCTAACCCTAACCCGTACCCTAACCCTAAACCAAACCCGTACCCTAACCCTAACCCTAACACGAACCCGAACCCTAACCCTAAACCTAACCCTAACCCGTACCCTAATCCTAACCCGTACCTAACCCTAACACTAACCCGTATCCTAACCCTAACCCTAACGCTAACCCTAACCCGTACTCTAACCCGTACCCTAACTCTAAACCAT
Organism: Urocyon cinereoargenteus; assembly: GCA_032313775.1. Lineage (NCBI taxonomy): Eukaryota > Metazoa > Chordata > Mammalia > Carnivora > Canidae > Urocyon > Urocyon cinereoargenteus. Next base: position 472,037 of record JAVLSZ010000149.1, read on the forward strand.
ACCCTAACCCTAACCCTAACCCGTACCCTAAGCCTAACACTAACCCTAACCCTAACCCTAACACGTACACTAACCCTAACCCTAACCCGTACCCTAACCCTAACCCTAAACCTAACCCTAACCCGTACCCTAACCCTAACCCTAAACCGTACCCTAACCCTAACCCGTACCCTAACCCTAACCCTAACCGTAACGCTATCCCTAACCCGTACCCTAACCCTAACCCTAACCCGTACCCTAACCCGTACCCTAACCTGTACCCTAAACCTAACCCTAACCCTAACCCTAACCCGTACCCTAACCCTAACCCTAACCCTCACCCGTACCCTAACCCTAACCCCAACCTGTACCCTAACCCTAACCCTAACCCTAACCCTAATCCTAACCCGTACACTAATCCTAACACTAAACCTAACCCTAACCCTAACCCGTAACCTAACCCTAACCCTAAACCTAACCCTAAG
>JAVLSZ010000149.1:475000-520000 GCA_032313775.1 Urocyon cinereoargenteus
TAACCAGTACCCTAACCCTAACCCTAAACCTAACCCTAAACCATACCCTAACCCTAACCCGTACCCTAACCCTAACCCTAAACCATACCCTAACCCTAACCCTAACCCTAACCCGTACCGTAACCCTAACCCTAACCCTAACCCTAACCCTAAACCGTACACTAACCCGTACCCTAATCCTAACCCTAACCCTAAAACTAAACCTAACCCGTACCCTAACCCTAAGCCTAACCCTAACCCTAACCCTTTCTTAACCCTAACCCTAACCCTAACCCTAACCCTAACCCGTACTCTAACCCGTACCCTAAACCTACCCGTACCCTAACCCTAACCCTAACCCTAAACCGTACCCTAAACCTAACCCTAACCCTAACCCTAAAACTAACCCGTACCCTAACCCTGCCCGTACCCTAACCCGAACCCTAACCCTAACCCTAACCCTAACCCTAACCCTAACCCCTAATCCCTAACCCTAACCCTAACCCTAACCCTAACCCTAACCCGTACCCTAACCCTAACCCTAACCCCTACCCTAAACCTAACCCTAACCCGTACCATAACCCTAACCCTAACCCTAACCCTTTCCTAAACCTCACCCTAACCCTAACCCTAACCCTAAACCTAACCCTAACCCGTACCCTAACCCTAACACGTACCCTAAACCTAACCCTAAACCTAACCGTAAACCTAACCCGTATGCTAACCCTAACCCTAACCCTAACCCTAACCCGTACCCTAACCCTAATCCGTACCCTAATCCTAACCCTAACCCTAACCCTAACCCTAACCCCTAAACCTAACCCTAACCCGCACCCGAACCCTAACCCTAACCCGTACCCTAACCCTAACCCGTACCCTAACCCTATCCCTAACCAGTACCCTAACACTAACACTAACCCTAACCCTAAACCATACCCTAACCCTAACCCATACCCTAACCCTAACCCTAACCCGTACCCTAACCCTAACCCTAACACTATCCCCTAAACCTGACCCTAACCCTAACCCTAACCCTAACCCTAATTCGTACCCTAAACCTAACCCTAACCCTAACCCTAACACCTAACCCTAACCGTAAAGCGTACCCTAACCCTAAACCTAAACCTAACCCTAACCATAACCCGTACCCTAACCCTAACCCTAACCCTAACCCTAACCCTAACCCGTACGCGTACGCTAAACCTAACCCTAACCCGTACCATAACCCTAACCTATATCCTAACCCTAACCCTAACCCGTACCCTAACCCTAACCCTAACCCTAAACCTAACCCTAACCCTAACCCGTACACTAACCCTAACCCGTACCCTAACCCTAACCCAAACCCGTACCCTAACCCTAACCCTAACCCTAACCCTAACAGGTACCCTAACCCTAACCCTAACACGTTACCTAACCCTAACCCTAACCCGTAACCTAACCCTAACCCTAACCCTAACCCTTTCCTAACCCTCACCCTAACCCTAACCCTAACCATAACCCTAACCCGTACCCTAACCCTAACACTTACCCTAATCCTAACCCTAAACCTAACCCTAACCCTAACCCGTACGCTAACCCTAACCCTAACACTTACCCGTACCCTAACCCTAAACCGTACCCTAATCCTAACCCTAACCCTAACCCTAACCCATAACCCTAACACTAACCCGTACCCTAACCCTAACCCTAACCCGTACCCTAACGCTAACCCGTACCCTAACCCTAACCCTAACCAGTACCCTAACCCTAAACCTAACCCTAACCCATACCCTAACCCTAACCCGTACCCTAACCCTAAGCCTAACCCGTACGATAACCCTAACCCTAAACCTAACCCCTACACCTGACCCTAACCCTAACCCTAACCCTAACCCGTAACCTAACCCTAACCCTAACCCGTACTCTAACCCGTACCCTAACTCTAAACCGTACCCTAACCCTAACCCTAACCCGTACCCTAAGCCTAACCCTAACCCTAACCCTAACCCTAACATGTACCCTAACCCTAACCCTAACCCGTACCCTAACCCTAACCCTAAACCTAACCCTAACCCATACCCTAACCCTAACCCTAACCCGTACCCTAAACCTAACCCTAACCCTAAACCGTACCCTAAACCTAACCCTAACCCTAACCCTAAAACTAACCCGTACCCTAACCCTAACTCGTACCCTAACCCGAACCCTAACACTAACCCTAACCCTAACCCCTAACCCCTAACCCTAACCCTAACCCTAACCCGTACCCTAACCCTAACCCTAACCCGTACCCTAACCCTACCCCTAATCCGTACCCTAACCCTAACCCTAACCCTAACCCTAACCCTTTCCTAAACCTCACACTAACCATAACCCTAACACTAACGCTAACCCGTACCCTAACCCTAACACGTACCCTAAACCTAACCCTAAACCTAACCCTAACCCTAACCCGTACGCTAACCCTAGACCCTAACCCTAACCCTCACCCGTTCCCTAACCCTAAACCGTACCCTAATCCTAACCCTAACACTAACCCTAACCCCTAAACCTTACCCTAACCCGCACCCGAAACCTATCCCTAACCCGTACCCTAACCCTAACCCGTACCCTAACCCTATCCCTAACCAGTACCCTAACCCTAACCCGTACCCTAACCCTAACCCTAAACCTAAACCTAACCCTAACCATAACCCGTACCCTAACCCTAACCCTAACCCTAACCCGTACCCTAACCCGTACGCTAAACCTAACCCTAAACCGTACCATAACCCTAACCCGTACCCTAACCCTAACCCTAACCCGTACCCTAACCTTAACCCTAACCAGAACCCTAACCCTAAACCAAACCCTAACCCGTACCCAAACCCTAACCCATACCTAACCCTAACCCTAACCCGTACCCTAACCCTAACCCTAACCCTAACCCGTACTCTAACCCGTACCCTAACCCTAAACCGTACCCTAACCCTAACCCTAACCCGTAAACTAACAATAACACTAACCCTAACCCTAACCCAAACCCTAACCCTAACACGTACCCTAAACCTAATCCTAACCCGTACCCTAACCCTAACCCTAACCCTTTCCTAACCCTCACCCTAACCCTAACCCTAACCATAACCCTAACCCGTAACCTAACCCTAACACTTACCCTAATCCTAACCCTAAACCTAACCCTAACCCTAACCGTACGCTAACCCTAACCCTAACCCTTACCCGTACCCTAACCCTAAATCGTACCCTAATCCTAACCCTAACACTAACCCTAACCCTAACCCCTAACCCTAACCCTAACCCGTACCCTATCCCGTACCCTAACGCTAACCCGTACCCTAACCCTAACCCTAACCAGTTCCCTAACCCTAACCCTAACCCAAACCCTAACCCTAACACGTACCCTAAACCTAACCCTAACCCGTACCCTAACCCTAACCCTAACCCTAACCCTTTCCTAACCCTCACCCTAACCCTAACCCTAACCATAACCCTAACCCGTAACCTAACCCTAACACTTACCCTAATCCTAACCCTAAACCTAACCCTAAACCTAACCGTACGCTAACACTAACCCTAACCCTTACCCGTACCCTAACCCTAAACCGTACCATAATCCTAACCCTAACCCTAACCCTAACCCTAACCCCTAACCTTAACCCTAACCCGTACCCTAACACTAACCCTAACCCGTACCCTAACGCTAACCCGTACCCTAACCCTAACCCTAACCAGTACCCTAACCCTAACCCGTACCCTAACGCTAACCCGTACCCTAACCCTAACCCTAACCCCTAACCCCCCACCCCCCTAACCTAACCCCTAACCCTGTACCCTACCCTAACCCTAACCTACCCGTAACCTGACCCTACACCCTAACCCGTATCCTAACCCTAACCGTAACCTAACCCTAACCCTACCCTAAAGCGTACCCTAACCGACTAAACCTAAACATAACTAACCATAACCCGTACCCTAACCCTAAAACTAACCCTAACCCTAACCCGTACGCTAAACCTAACCCTAACCCGTACCATAACCCTAACCCGTACCCTAACCCTAACCCTAACCCGTTCCCTAACCCTAACACTAACCCTAAACCTAACCCTAAAACTAACACGTACCCTAAACCTAACCCGGACCCTAACCCTAACCCAAACCCGTACCCTAACCCTAACCCTAACCATAACCCGTACCCTAACCCTAACACGAACCCGAACCCTAACCCTAAACCTAACCCTAACCCGTACCCTAACCCTAACCCGTACCTAACCCTAACACTAACCCGTATCCTAACCCTAACCCTAACCCTAACCCTAACCCGTACTCTAACCGGTACCCTAACTCTAAACCATACCCTAACCCTAACCCTAACCCGTACCCTAAGCCTAACACTAAACCTAACCCTAACCCTAACACGTACCCTAACCCTAACCCTAACCCGTACCCTAACCCTAACCCTAAACCTAACCCTAACCCATACCCTAACCCTAACCCTAACCCGTACCCTAACCCTAACCCGTACCCTAACCCTAACCCTAACCGTAACGCTATCCCTAACCCGTACCCTAACCCTAACCCTAACCCGTACCCTAACCCGTACCTTAACCCGTACCCTAAACCTAACCCTAACCCTAACCCTAACCCGTACCCTAACCCTAACCCTAACCCTAACACTCACCCGTACCCTAACCCTAACCCTAACCCGTACCCTAACACGAACCCTAACCCTAACCCTAATCCTAACCCTTACCCTAATCCTAACACTAAAACTAACCCTAACCCTAACCCGTAACCTAACCCTAACCCTAAACCTAACCCTAAGCCGTACCCTAACCCTAACCCCTAAACCTAACCCTAACCCGTACCCTAACCCTAACCCGTACCCTAACCCTAACACTAACCCTAACCCTAACCCGTACCCTAACCCTAACGCCTAACCCTAACCCTAACCCCTAACTCCTAACCCTAACCCTAACCCTAACCCTTACCTGTACCTTAACCGTAACACTAACCTTAACCCTAACCCTAACCCGTACCCTAACCCGTACCCTAACCCTAACCCTAACCCTTTCTTAACCCTAACCCTAACCCTAACCCGTACCCTAAACCGTACCCTAATCCTAACCCGTACCCTAACCCTAACCCTAACCCTAAACCGTACCCTAAATCTAACCCTAACCCTAACCCGAAAACTAACCCGTACCCTAACCCTAACCCGTACCCTAATCCGAACCCTAACACTAACCCTAACCCTAACCCCTAACCCCTAACCCTAACCATAACCCTAACCCTAACCCTAACCCTAACCCGTAACCTAACCCTAACCCTAACCCGTACCCTAACCCTAACCCTAACCCGTACCCTAAACCTAACCCTAACCCTAACCCTAACCCTTTCCTAAACCTCACCCTAAGCCTAACCTAACCCTAAACCTAACCCTAAACCGTACCCTAACCCTAACACGTACCCTAAACCTAACCCTAAACCTAACCCTAACCCTAACCCGTACGCTAACCCTAACCCTAACCCTAACACTAACCCGTACCCTAACCCTAAACCGTACCCTAATCCTAACCCTAACCCTAACCCTAACCCTAACCCCTAAACCTTACCCTAACCCGCACCCGAACCCTATCCCTAACCCGTACCCTAACCCTAACCCGTACCCTAACCCTATCCCTAACCAGTACCCTAACCCTAACCCTAACCCTAACCCGTACCCTAACCCTAACCCTAAACCTAAACCTAACCCTAACCATAACCCGTACCCTAACCCTAACCCTAACCCTAACCCGTACCCTAACCCGTACGCTAAACCTAACCCTAAACCGTACCATAACCCTAACCCGTACCCTAACCCTAACCCTAACCCGTACCCTAACCTTAACCCTAACCAGAACCCTAACCCTAAACCTAACCCTAAACCGTACCCAAACCCTAACCCATACCTAACCCTAACCCTAACCCGTACCCTAAACCTAACCCTAACCCTAACCCGTACTCTAACCCGTACCCTAACCCTAAACCGTACCCTAACCCTAACCCTAACCCGTAAACTAACAATAACACTAACCCTAACCCTAACCCAAACCCTAACCCTAACACGTACCCTAAACCTAACCCTAACCCGTACCCTAACCCTAACCCTAACCCTAACCCTTTCCTAACCCTCACCCTAACCCTAACCCTAACCATAACCCTAACCCGTAACCTAACCCTAACACTTACCCTAATCCTAACCCTAAACCTAACCCTAACCCTAACCGTACGCTAACACTAACCCTAACCCTTACCCGTACCCTAACCCTAAACCGTACCCTAATCCTAACCCTAATCCTAACCCTAACCCTAACCCCTAACCCTAACCCTAACCCGTACCCTAACCCTAACCCTAACCCGTACCCTAACGCTAACCCGTACCCTAACCATAACCCTAACCAGTACCCTAACCCTAACCCTAACCCTAACCCGTACCCTAAACCTAACCCGTACCCTAACCATAACCCTAACCCGTACCCTAACCCTAACCCTAAACCTAACCCGTAAACCTGACCCTAACCCTAACCCTAACCCTAACCCTTTCCTAAACCTCACACTAACCATAACCCTAACACTAACGCTAACCCGTACCCTAACCCTAACACGTACCCTAAACCTAACCCTAAACCTAACCCTAACCCTAACCCGTACGCTAACCCTAGACCCTAACCCTAACCCTCACCCGTTCCCTAACCCTAAACCGTACCCTAATCCTAACCCTAACACTAACCCTAACCCCTAAACCTTACCCTAACCCGCACCCGAACCCTATCCCTAACCCTAACCCTAAAGCGTACCCTAACGCTAAACCTAACCCTAAACATAACCCTAACCATAACCCGTACCCTAACCCTAAAACTAACCCTAACCCTAACCCGTACGCTAAACCTAACCCTAACCCGTACCATAACCCTAACCCGTACCCTAACCCTATCCCTAACCCGTTCCCTAACCCTAACACTAACCCTAAACCTAACCCTAAAACTAACACGTACCCTAACCCTAACCCGTACCCTAACCCTAACCCAAACCCGTACCCTAACCCTAACCCTAACCATAACCCGTACCCTAACCCTAACACGAACCCGAACCCTAACCCTAAACCTAACCCTAACCCGTACCCTAACCCTAACCCGTACCTAACCCTAACACTAACCCGTATCTTAACCCTAACCCTAACCCTAACCCTAACCCGTACTCTAACCGGTACCCTAACTCTAAACCATACCCTAACCCTAACCCTAACCCGTACCCTAAGCCTAACACTAACCCTAACCCTAACCCTAACCCGTACCCTAACCCTAACCCTAAACCTAACCCTAACCATAACCCGTACCCTAACCCTAACGCTAACCCTAACCCGTACCCTAAACCTAACCCTAACCCTAGCTCTAACACTAACCCGTACCCTAACCCTAAACCGTACCCTAACCCGTACCCTAACCCTAACACTAACCCTAACTTTAACCCTAACCCTAACCCCTAATCCCTAACCCTAAACCTAACCCTAACCCTAACCCTAACCCATACCCTAACCCCACCCTAAACCTAACCCTAATCCTAACCCGTACCCTAAACCTAACCCTAACCCGTACCCTAACCCTAACCCTAACCCTAACCCTAACCCAAACCCGTACCCTAACCCTAACCCTAACCCTAACCCGTACCCTAACCCTAACCCTAAACCTAACCCTAACCTAACCCGTACCCTTAACCTAACCCTAAAACTAACCCTAACCCTACCCCGTACCCTAACCCGTACCCTAACCCTAACCCTAACCCTAAACCTAACCCGTACCCTAAAGCTAACCCTAACCCTAACCCCTAACACCTAACCCTAAAACTAAACCTAACCCTAACCTGTACCTTAACCGTAACACTAACCTTAACCCTAACCCTAACCCGTACCCTAACCCGTACCCTAACCCTAACCCTAACCCTTTCTTAACCCTAACCCTAACCCTAACCCGTACCCTAAACCGTACCCTAAACCTAACCCGTACCCTAACCCTAACCCTAACCCTAAACCGTACCCTAAACCTAACCCTAACCCTAACCCGAAAACTAACCCGTACCCTAACCCTAACCCGTACCCAAACCCGAAACCTAACACTAACCCTAACCCTAACCCTAACCCCTAACCCCTAACCCTAACCATAACCCTAACCCTAACCCTAACCCTAACCCGTACCCTAACCCTAACCCTAACCCGTACCCTAACCCAAACCCTAACCCGTACCCTAACCCTAACCCTAACCCTAACCCTTTCCTAAACCTCACCCTAACCCTAACCTAACCCTAAACCTAACCCTAACCCGTACCCTAACCCTAAAACGTACCCTAAACCTAACCCTAAACCTAAACCTAACCCTAACCCGTACGCTAACCCTAACCCTAACCCTAACACTAACCCGTACCCTAACCCTAAACCGTACCCTAATCCTAACCCTAACCCTAACCCTAAACCTAACCATTAACCTAACCCTAACCCGCACCCGAACCCTAACCCTAACCCGTACCCTAACCCTAACCCGTACCCTAACCCTATCCCTTACCAGTACCCTAACCCTAACCCTAACCCTAACCCTCACCCATACCCTAACCCTAACCCGTACCCTAACCCTAACCCTAACCCTTTACCCTAACCCTAACCCTAACCCTAACCCGTACCCTAACCCTAACCCTAACCCTAAACCGTACACTAACCCGTACCCTAATCCTAACCCTAACCCTAAACCTAACCCTAACCCGTACCCTAACCCTAAGCCTAACCCTAACCCTAACCCTTTCTTAACCCTAACCCTAACCATAACACTAACACTAACCCGTACCCTAACCCGTACCCTAAACCTACCCGTACCCTAACCCTAACCCTATCCCTAAACCGTACACTAACCCGTACCCTAACCCTAACCCTAACCCGTACCCTAAACCTCACCCTAACCCGTACCCTAACCCTAACCCTAACCCTAACCCTAACCCTTTCCTAAACCTCACCCTAACCCTAACCCTAACCCTAACCCTAACCCGTACCCTAACCCTAAACCGTACCCTAATCCTAACCCTAACCCTAACCCTAACCCCTAAACCTAACCCTAACCCGCACCCGAAACCTAACCCTAACACGTACCCTAACCCTAACACGTACCCTAACCCTATCCCTAACCAGTACCCTAACCCTAACCCTAACCCTAAACCTAACCCGTACCCTAACCCTAACCCGTACCCTAACCCTAACCCTAACCCGTACTCTAACCCTAACCCTAACCCTATCCCCTAAACCTGACCCTAAACCTAACCCTAACCCTAACCCTAATTCGTACCCTAAACCTAACCCTAACCCTAACCCTAACCCCTAACCCTAACACTAAAGCGTACCATAACCCTAAACCTAAACCTAACCCTAACCATAACCCGTACCCTAACCCTAACCCTAACCCTAACCCTAACCCGTACGCTAAACCTAACCGTAACCCGTACCATAACCATAACCCGTATCCTAACCCTAACCCTAACCCGTACCCTAACCCTAACACTAACCCTAAACCTAACCCTAACCCTAACCCGTACACTAACCCTAACCCGTACCCTAACCCTAACCCAAACCCGTACCCTAACCCTAACCCTAACCCTAACCCTAACCCTAACATGTACCCTAACCCTACCCCTAACACGTACCCTAACCCTAACCCTAACCCGTACCCTAACCCTAACCCTAACACTTTCCTAAACCTCATCCTAAACCTAACCCTAACCATAACCCTAACCCGAACCCCAACCCTAACACTTACCCTAATCCTAACCCTAAACCTAACCCTAACCCTAACCCGTACGCTAACCGTAACCCTAACACTTACCCGTACCCTAACCCTAAACCGTAACCTAATCCTAACCCTAACCCTAACCCTAACCCATAACCCTAACCCTAACCCGTACCCTAACCCTAACCCTAACCCGTACCCTAACGCTAACCCATACCCTAACCCTAAGCAGTACCCTAACCCTAAACCTAACCCTAACCCGTACCCTAACCCTAACCCGTACCCTAACCCTAACACTAAACCGTATCCTAACCCTAACCCTAACCCTAACCCGTACTCTAACCCGTACCCTAACTCTAAACCATAACCTAACCCTAACCCTAACCCGTACCCTAAGCCTAACACTAACCCTAACCCTAACCCTAACACGTACCCTAACCCTAACCCTAACCCGTACCCTAACCCTAACCCTAAACCTAACCCTAACCCATACCCTAACCCTAACCCTAACCCGTACCCTACCCTAACCCGTACCCTAACCCTAACCCTAACAGTTACGCTATCCCTAACCCGTACCCTAACCCTAACCCTAACCCGTACCCTAACCCGTACCCTAACCCGTACCCTAAACCTAACCCTAACCCTAAACCTACCCGTACCCTAACCCTAACCGTAACCCTAACACTCACCCGTACCCTAACCCTAACCCTAACCCGTACCCTAACACGAACCCTAACCCTAACCCTAATCCTAACCCGTACCCTAATCCTAACACTAAAACTAACCCTAACCCTAACCCGTAACCTAACCCTAACCCTAAACCTAACCCTAAGCCGTAACCTAACCCTAACCCCTAAACCTAACCCTAACCCGTAACCTAACCCTAAACCTAACCCTAACCCGTACCCTAACCCTAACCCGTACCCTAACCCTAACACTAACCCTAACCCTAACCCGTACCCTAACCCTAACGCCTAACCCTAACCCTAACCCCTAACACTAAACCTAACCCTAACCCTAACCCGTACCCTAACCCTAAACCTAACCCTAACCCTCACCCTAAACCGTACCCTAACCCTAACCCGTACCCTAACCCCTAACCCTAACCCTAAACCTAACACGTACCCTAACCCTAACCCTAACCCTAACCCGTACCCTAACCCTAACCCTAAACCTAACCCTAACCATAACCCGTACCCTAACCCTAACGCTAACCCTAACCCGTACCCTAAACCTAACCCTAAACCTAGCCCTAACACTAACCCGTACCCTAACCCTAAACCGTACCCTAACCCGTACCCTAACCCTAACACTAACCCTAACTTTAACCCTAACCCTAACCCCTAATCCCTAACCCTAAACCTAACCCTAACCCTAACCCTAACCCATACCCTAACCCCACCCTAAACCTAACCCTAATCCTAACCCGTACCCTAACCCTAACCCTAACCCGTACCCTAACCCTAACCCTAACCCTAACCCAAACCCGTACCCTAACCCTAACCCTAACCCTAACCCTAACCCGTACCCTAACCCTAACCCTAAACCTAACCCTAACCTAACCCGTACCCTTAACCTAACCCTAAACCTAACCCTAACCCTAACCCGTACCCTAACCCGTACCCTAACCCTAACCCTAACCCTAAACCTAACCCGTACCCTAACGCTAACCCTAACCCTAACCCCTAACACCTAACCCTAAAACTAACCCTAACCCTAACCTGTACCTTAACCGTAACACTAACCTTAACCCTAACCCTAACCCGTACCCTAATCCGTACCCTAACCCTAACCCTAACCCTTTCTTAACCCTAAACCTAACCCTAACCGGTACCCTAAACCGTACCCTAAACCTAACCCGTACCCTAACCCTAACCCTAACCCTAAACCGTACCATAAACCTAACCCTAACCCTAACCCGAAAACTAACCCGTACCCTAACCCCAACCCGTACCCTAACCCGAACCCTAACACTAACCCTAACCCTAACCCTAACCCCTAACCCCTAACCCTAACCATAACCCTAACCCTAACCCTAACCCTAACCCGTACCCTAACCCTAACTCTAACCCGTACCCTAACACAAACCCTAACCCGTACCCTAACCCTAACCCTAACCCTAACCCTTTCCTAAACCTCACCCTAACCCTAACCTAACCCTAAACCTAACCCTAACCCGTACCCTAACCCTAACACGTAACCTAAACCTAACCCTAAACCTAAACCTAACCCTAACCCGTACGCTAACCCTAACCCTAACCCTAACACTAACCTGTACCCTAACCCTAAACCGTACCCTAATCCTAACCCTAACCCTAACCCTAACCCTAACCCCTAAACCTAACCCTAACCCGCACCCGAACCCTAACCCTAACCCGTACCCTAACCCTAACCCGTACCCTAACCCTATCCCTTACCAGTACCCTAACCCTAACCCTAACCCTAACCCTCACCCATACCGTAACCCTAACCCGTACCCTAACCCTAACCCTAACCCGTACCCTAACCCTAACCCTAACCCTAACCCGTACCCTAACCCTAACCCTAAACCGTACACTAACCCGTACCCTAATCCTAACCCTAACCCTAAACCTAACCCTAACCCGTACCCTAACCCTAAGCCTAACCCTAACCCTAACCCTTTCTTAACCCTAACCCTAACCCGTACCCTAACCCTAACCCTAGCCCTAACCCGTACCCTAACCCTAACCCTAAACCGTACACTAACCCGTACCCTAACCCTAACCCTAAACCTAACCCTAACCATAACCCGTACCCTAACCCTAACCCTAACCCTAACCCTAACCCGTACGCTAAACCTAACCGTAACCCGTACCATAACCATAACCCGTATCCTAACCCTAACCCTAACCCGTACCCTAACCCTAACACTAACCCTAAACCTAACCCTAACCCTAACCCGTACACTAACCCTAACCCGTACCCTAACCCTAACCCAAACCCGTACCCTAACCCTAACCCTAACCCTAACCCTAACCCTAACATGTACCCTAACCCTACCCCTAACACGTACCCTAACCCTAACCCTAACCCGTACCCTAACCCTAACCCTAACACTTTCCTAAACCTCATCCTAAACCTAACCCTAACCATAACCCTAACCCGAACCCCAACCCTAACACTTACCCTAATCCTAACCCTAAACCTAACCCTAACCCTAACCCGTACGCTAACCGTAACCCTAACACTTACCCGTACCCTAACCCTAAACCGTAACCTAATCCTAACCCTAACCCTAACCCTAACCCATAACCCTAACCCTAACCCGTACCCTAACCCTAACCCTAACCCGTACCCTAACGCTAACCCATACCCTAACCCTAAGCAGTACCCTAACCCTAAACCTAACCCTAACCCGTACCCTAACCCTAACCCGTACCCTAACCCTAACACTAAACCGTATCCTAACCCTAACCCTAACCCTAACCCGTACTCTAACCCGTACCCTAACTCTAAACCATAACCTAACCCTAACCCTAACCCGTACCCTAAGCCTAACACTAACCCTAACCCTAACCCTAACACGTACCCTAACCCTAACCCTAACCCGTACCCTAACCCTAACCCTAAACCTAACCCTAACCCATACCCTAACCCTAACCCTAACCCGTACCCTACCCTAACCCGTACCCTAACCCTAACCCTAACCGTAACGCTATCCCTAACCCGTACCCTAACCCTAACCCTAACCCGTACCCTAACCCGTACCCTAACCCGTACCCTAAAACTAACCCTAACCCTAAACCTAACCCGTACCCTAACCCTAACCGTAACCCTAACACTCACCCGTACCCTAACCCTAACCCTAACCCGTACCCTAACCCTAACCCTAACCCTAACCCTAATCCTAACCCGTACCCTAATCCTAACACTAAAACTAACCCTAACCCTAACCCGTAACCTAACCCTAACCCTAAACCTAACCCTAAGCCGTAACCTAACCCTAACCCCTAAACCTAACCCTAACCCGTAACCTAACCCTAAACCTAACCCTAACCCGTACCCTAACCCTAACCCGTACCCTAACCCTAACACTAACCCTAACCCTAACCCGTACCCTAACCCTAACGCCTAACCCTAACCCTAACCCCTAACACTAAACCTAACCCTAACCCTAACCCGTACCCTAACCCTAAACCTAACCCTAACCCTCACCCTAAACCGTACCCTAACCCTAACCCGTACCCTAACCCCTAACCCTAACCCTAAACCTAACACGTACCCTAACCCTAACCCTAACCCTAACCCGTACCCTAACCCTAACCCTAAACCTAACCCTAACCATAACCCGTACCCTAACCCTAACGCTAACCCTAACCCGTACCCTAAACCTAACCCTAAACCTAGCCCTAACACTAACCCGTACCCTAACCCTAAACCGTACCCTAACCCGTACCCTAACCCTAACACTAACCCTAACTTTAACCCTAACCCTAACCCCTAATCCCTAACCCTAAACCTAACCCTAACCCTAACCCTAACCCATACCCTAACCCCACCCTAAACCTAACCCTAATCCTAACCCGTACCCTAACCCTAACCCTAACCCGTACCCTAACCCTAACCCTAACCCTAACCCAAACCCGTACCCTAACCCTAACCCTAACCCTAACCCGTACCCTAACCCTAACCCTAAACCTAACCCTAACCTAACCCGTACCCTTAACCTAACCCTAAACCTAACCCTAACCCTAACCCGTACCCTAACCCGTACCCTAACCCTAACCCTAACCCTAAACCTAACCCGTACCCTAACGCTAACCCTAACCCTAACCCCTAACACCTAACCCTAAAACTAACCCTAACCCTAACCTGTACCTTAACCGTAACACTAACCTTAACCCTAACCCTAACCCGTACCCTAATCCGTACCCTAACCCTAACCCTAAACCTTTCTTAACCCTAACCCTAACCCTAACCCTAACCGGTACCCTAAACCGTACCCTAAACCTAACCCGTACCCTAACCCTAACCCTAACCCTAAACCGTACCCTAAACCTAACCCTAACCCTAACCCGAAAACTAACCCGTACCCTAACCCTAACCCGTACCCTAACCCGAACCCTAACACTAACCCTAACCCTAACCCTAACCCCTAACCCCTAACCCTAACCATAACCCTAACCCTAACCCTAACCCTAACCCGTACCCTAACCCTAACCCTAACCCGTACCCTAACACAAACCCTAAGCCGTACCCTAACCCTAACCCTAACCCTAACCCTAACCCTTTCCTAAACCTCACCCTAACCCTAACCTAACCCTAAACCTAACCCTAACCCGTACCCTAACCCTAACACGTAACCTAAACCTAACCCTAAACCTAAACCTAACCCTAACCCGTACGCTAACCCTAACCCTAACCCTAACACTAACCCGTACCCTAACCCTAAACCGTACCCTAATCCTAACCCTAACCCTAACCCTAACCCTAACCCCTAAACCTAACCCTAACCCGCACCCGAACCCTAACCCTAACCCGTACCCTAACCCTAACCCGTACCCTAACCCTATCCCTTACCAGTACCCTAACCCTAACCCTAACCCTAACCCTCACACATACCGTAACCCTAACCCGTACCCTAACCCTAACCCTAACCCGTACCCTAACCCTAACCCTAACCCTAACCCGTACCCTAACCCTAACCCTAAACCGTACACTAACCCGTACCCTAATCCTAACTCTAACCCTAAACCTAACCCTAACCCGTACCCTAACCCTAAGCCTAACCCTAACCCTAACCCTTTCTTAACCCTAACCCTAACCCTAACCCTAACCCTAACCCGTACCCTAACCCGTACCCTAAACCTACCCGTACCCTAACCCTAACCCTAACCCTAAACCGTACCCTAAACCTAACCCTAACCCTAACCCTAAAACTAACCCGTACCCTAACCCTGCCCGTACCCTAACCCGAACCCTAACACTAACCCTAACCCTAACGCTAACCCCTAACCCCTAACCCTAACCCTAACCCTAACCCTAACCCGTACCCTAACCCTAACCCTAACCCGTACCCTAAACCTAACACTAACCCGTACCCTATCCCTAACCCTAACCCTAACCCTTTCCTAAACCTCACCCTAACCCTAACCCTAACCCTAAACCTAACCCTAACCCGTACACTAACCCTAACACGTACCCTAAACCTAACCCTAAACCTAACCCTAACCCTAACCCTAACCCTAACCCTAACCCGTACCCTAACCCTAACCCGTACCCTAACCCTAAACCGTACCCTAATCCTAACCCTAACCCTAACCCTAACACTAACCCCTAAACCTAACACTAACCCGCACCCGAACCCTAACCCTAACACGTACCCTAACCCTAACACGTACCCTAACCCTATCCCTAACCAGTACCCTAACCCTAACCCTAACCCTAAACCTAACCCGTACCCTAACCCTAACCCGTACCTAACCCTAACCCTAACCCGTACCCTAACCCTAACCCTAATTCGTACCCTAAACCTAACCCTAACCCTAACCCTAACCCCTAACCCTAACCCTAAAGCGTACCCTAACCCTAAACCTAAACCTAACCCTAACCATAACCCGTACCCTAACCCTAACCCTAACCCTAACCCTAACCCTAACCCGTACGCTAAACCTAACCCTAACCCTAACCCGTACCCTAACCCTAACCCTAACCCTAACCCTACCCAAACCCGTACCCTAACCCTAACCCTAACCCTAACCCTAACAGGTACCCTAACCCTAACCCTAACACGTACCCTAAACCTAACCCTAACCCGTACCCTAACCCTAACCCTAACCCTTTCCTAACCCTCACCCTAACCCTAACACTAAACGTAACCCTAACCCGTACCCTAACCCTAACAATTACCCTAATCCTAACCCTAAACCTAACCCTAACCCTAACCCGTACGCTAACCCTAACCCTAACACTTACCCGTACCCTAACCCTAAACCGTACACTAATCCTAACCCTAACCCTAACCCTAACCCATAACCCTAACCCTAACCCGTACCCTAACCCTAACCCTAACCCGTACCCTAACGCTAACCCGTACCCTAACCCTAACCCTAACCAGTACCCTAACCCTAAACCTAACCCTAACCCGTACCCTAACCCTAACCCGTACCCTAACCCTAAGCCTAACCCGTACCCTAACCCTAACCCTAAACCTAACCCCTACACCTGACCCTAACCCTAACCCTAACCCTAACCCGTACCCTAACCCTAACCCTAACCCTAAAACTAACCCGTACCCTAACCCAAACCCGTACCCTAACCCGAACCCTAACACTAACCCTAACCCTAACCTCTAACCCCTAACCTTAACCCTAACCCTAACCCTAACCCTAACCCGTACCCTAACCCTAACCCTAACCCGTACCCTAAACCTTTCCTAAACCTCACACAAACAATAACCCTAACACTAACGCTAACCCGTACCCTAACCTTAACACGTACCCTAAACCTAACCCTAAACCTAACCCTAACCCTAACCCGTACGCTAACCCTAGACCCTAACCCTAACCCTCACCCGTTCCGTAACCCTAAACCGTACCCTAATCCTAACCCTAACCCTAACCCTAACCCCTAAACCTATCCCTAAACCGTACCCTAACCCTAAACCTAACCCTTAAACTAACAATAACACTAACCCTAACCCTAACCCAAACCCTAACCCTAACACGTACCCTAACCCTAACCCTAACCCGTACCCTAACCCTAACCCTAACCCTAACCCTTTCCTAACCCTCACCCTAACCCTAACCCTAACCATAACCCTAACCTGTAACCTAACCCTAACACTTACCCTAATCCTAACCCTAAACCTAACCCTAACCCTAACCGTACGCTAACCCTAACCCTAACGCTTACCCGTACCCTAAACCTAAACCGTACCCTAATCCTAACCCTAACCCTAACCCTAAACCTAACCCCTAACCGTAACCCTAACCCGTACCCTAACCCTAACCCTAACCCGTACCCTAATGCTAACCCGTACCCTAACCCTAAACCTAACAAGTACTCTAAACCTAACCCTAACCCTAACCCGTACCCTAACCCTAACCCGTACCCTAACCATAACCCTAACCAGTACCCTAACCCTAACCCTAAACCTAACCCCTAAACCTGACCCTAACCCTAAACCTAACCCTAACCCGTATCCTAACCCTAACCCTAACCCTAACCCTAACCCTAACCCTAAAGCGTACCCTAACGCTAAACCTAACCCTAAACATAACCCTAACCATAACCCGTACCCTAACCCTAAAACTAACCCTAACCCTAACCCGTACGCTAAACCTAACCCTAACCCGTACCATAACCCCCTAACCCGTACCCTAACCCTAACCTAACCCGTACCCTAACCCTAACACTAACCCTAAACCTAACCCTAAACCTAACACGTACCCTAACCCTAACCCGTACCCTAACCCTAACCCAAACCCGTACCCTAACCCTAACCCTAACCATAACACGTACCCTAACCCTAACACGAACCCGAACCCTAACCCTAAACCTAAACCTAACCCGTACCCTAACCCTAACCCGTACCTAACCCTAACACTAACCCGTATCCTAACACTAACCCTAACCCTAACCCGTACTCTAACCCGTACCCTAACTCTAAAGCATACCCTAACCCTAACCCTAACCCGTACCCTAAGCCTAACACTAACCCTAACCCTAACCCTAACACGTACCCTAACCCTAACCCTAGCCCGTACCCTAACCCTAAACCTAACCCTAACCCTCACCCTAAACCGTACCCTAACCCTAACCCGTACCCTAACCCCTAACCCTAAC
The DNA here is from genome assembly GCA_032313775.1 of Urocyon cinereoargenteus. Classification (NCBI taxonomy): domain Eukaryota; kingdom Metazoa; phylum Chordata; class Mammalia; order Carnivora; family Canidae; genus Urocyon; species Urocyon cinereoargenteus. The sequence continues at coordinate 493,570 of JAVLSZ010000149.1, forward strand.
CCTAACCCTAACACGTACCCTAACCCTAACCCTAACCCTAACCCGTACCCTAACCCTAACCCTAAACCTAACCCTAACCATATCCCGTACCCTAACCCTAACACTAACCCTAACCCGTACCCTAAACCTAACCCTAACCCTAGCCCTAACACTAACCCGTACCCTAACCCTAAACCGTACCCTAACCCGTACCCTAAACCTAACACTAACCCTAACTTTAACCCTAACACTAACCCCTAATCCCTAACCCTAAACCTAACCCTAACCCTAACCCTAACCCATACCCTAACCCCACCCTAAACCTAACCCTAATCCTAACCCGTAACCTCACCCTAACCCTAACCCGTACCCTAACCCTAACCCTAACCCTAACCCAAACCGTACCATAACTCTAACCCTAACCCTAACCCGTACCCTAACCCTAACCCTAAACCTAACCCTAACCTAACCCGTACCCTTAACCTAACCCTAAACTTAACCCTAACCCTAACCCGTACCCTAACCCGTACCCTAACCCTAACCCTAACCCTAAACCTAACCCGTACCCTAACGCTAACCCTAACCCTAACCCCTAACACCTAACCCTAACCCTAACCCTAACCCTAACCCTAACCTGTACCTTAACCGTAACACTAACCTTAACCCTAACCCTAACCCGTACCCTAACCCGTACCCTAACCCTAACCCTAACCCTTTCTTAACCCTAACCCTAACCCTAACCCTAACCCGTACCCTAAACCCGTACCCTAAACCTAACCCGTACCCTAACCCTAACCCTAACCCTAAACCGTACCCTAAACCTAATCCTAACCCTAACCCTAAAACTAACCCGTACCCTAACCCTAACCCGTACCCTAACCCGAACCCTAACACTAACCCTAACCCAACCCTAACCCCTAACACCCTAACCCCTAACCCTAAACATAACCTAACCTACCCTAAACCTACCCGTACCCTAACCCGTACCCTAACTCGTACCCTAACCCTACCCCTAACCGTACCCTAACCCTAACCCTAACCCTAACCCTAACCCTAACCCTAACCCTACCTAAACCTCACCCTAACCCTAACCTAACACTAAACCTAACCCTAACCCGTACCCTAACCCTAACACGTACCCTAAACCTAACCCTAAACCCAACCCTAACCCTAACCCGTACGCTAACACTAACCCTAACCCTAACACTACCGGTACCCTAACCCTAAACCGTACCCTAATCCTAACCCTAACCCTAACCCTAAACCTAACCCCTAAACCTAACCCTAACCCGCACCCGAACCCTAACCCTAACCCGTACCCTAACCCTAACCTGTAACCTAACCCTATCCCTAACCAGTACACTAACCCTAACCCTAAACCTAACCCTAAACCATACCCTAACCCTAACCCGTACCCTAACCCTAACCCTAAACCGTACCCTAACCCTAACCCTAACCCTAACCCGTACCGTAACCCTAACCCTAACCCTAACCCTAAATCGTACACTAACCCGTACCCTAATCCTAACCCTAACCCTAAACCTAAACCTAACCCGTACCCTAACCCTAAGCCTAACCCTAACCCTAACCCTTTCTTAACCCTAACCCTAACCCTAACCCTAACCCTAACCCGTACCCTAACCCGTACCCTAAACCTACCCGTACCCTAACCCTAACCCTACCCCTAAACCGTACCCTAAACCTAACCCTAACCCTAACCCTAAAACTAACCCGTACCCTAACCCTGCCCGTACCCTAACCCGAACCCTAACCCTAACCCTAACCCTAACCCTAACCCTAACCCTAACCCCTAATCCCTAACCCTAACCCTAACACTAACCCTAACCCTAACCCTAACCCGTACCCTAACCCTAACCCTAACCCCTACCCTAAACCTAACCCTAACCCGTACCATAACCCTAACCCTAACCCTAACCCTAACCCTTTCCTAAACCTCACCCTAACCCTAACCCTAACCCTAAACCTAACCCTAACCCGTACCCTAACCCTAACACGTACCCTAAACCTAACCCTAAACCTAACCGTAAACCTAACCCGTATGCTAACCCTAACCCTAAACCTAACCCTAACCCGTACCCTAACCCTAATCCGTACCCTAATCCTAACCCTAACCCTAACCCTAATCCTGACCCCTAAACCTAACCCTAACCCGCACCCGAACCCTAACCCTAACCCGTACCCTAACCCTAACCCGTACCCTAACCCTATCCCTAACCAGTACCCTAACCCTAACACTAACCCTAACCCTAAACCGTACCCTAACCCTAACCCATACCCTAACCCTAACCCTAACCCGTACCCTAACCCTAACCCTAACACTATCCCCTAAACCTGACCCTAACCCTAACCCTAACCCTAACCCTAATTCGTACCCTAAACCTAACCCTAACCCTAACCCTAACCCTAACCCTAACCCTAACCGTAAAGCGTACCCTAACCCTAAACCTAAACCTAACCCTAACCATAACCCGTACCCTAACCCTAACCCTAACCCTAACCCTAACCCTAACCCGTACGCTAAACCTAACCCTAACCCGTACCATAACCCTAACCCATATCCTAACCCTAACCCTAACCCGTACCCTAACCCTAACCCTAACCCTAAACCTAACCCTAACCCTAACCCGTACACTAACCCTAACCCGTACCCTAACCCTAACCCAAACCCGTACCCTAACCCTAACCCTAACCCTAACCCTAACAGGTACCCTAACCCTAACCCTAACACGTAACCTAACCCTAACCCTAACCCGTAACCTAACCCTAACCCTAACCCTAACCCTTTCCTAACCCTCACCCTAACCCTAACCCTAACCATAACCCTAACCCGTACCCCTAACCCTAACACTTACCCTAATCCTAACCCTAAACCTAACCCTAACCCTAACCCGTACGCTAACCCTAACCCTAACACTTACCCGTACCCTAACCCTAAACCGTACCCTAATCCTAACCCTAACCCTAACCCTAACCCATAACCCTAACCCTAACCCGTACCCTAACACTAACCCTAACCCGTACCCTAACGCTAACCCGTAACCCTAACCCTAACCCTAACCAGTACCCTAACCCTAAACCTAACCTAACCCGTAACCTAACCCTAACCCGTACCCTAACCCTAAGCCTAACCCGTACCATAACCCTAACCCTAAACCTAACCCCTACACCTGACCCTAACCCTAACCCTAACCCTAACCCGTAACCTAACCCTAACCCTAACCCGTACTCTAACCCGTACCCTAACTCTAAACCGTACCCTAACCCTAACCCTAACCCGTACCCTAAGCCTAACACTAACCCTAACCCTAACCCTAACATGTACCCTAACCCTAACCCTAACCCGTACCCTAACCCTAACCCTAAACCTAACCCTAACCCATACCCTAACCCTAACCCTAACCCGTACCCTAAACCTAACCCTAACCCTAAACCGTACCCTAAACCTAACCCTAACCCTAACCCTAAAACTAACCCGTACCCTAACCCTAACTCGTACCCTAACCCGAACACTAACACTAACCCTAACCCTAACCCCTAACCCCTAAACCTAACCCTAACCCTAACCCTAACCCGTACCCTAACCCTAACCCTAACCCGTACCCTAACCCTAACCCTAATCCGTACCCTAACCCTAACCCTAACCCTAACCCTAACCCTTTCCTAAACCTCACACTAACCATAACCCTAACACTAACGCTAACCCGTACCCTAACCCTAACACGTACCCTAAACCTAACCCTAAACCTAACCCTAACCCTAACCCGTACGCTAACCCTAGACCCTAACCCTAACCCTCACCCGTTCCCTAACCCTAAACCGTACCCTAATCCTAACCCTAACACTAACCCTAACCCCTAAACCTTACCCTAACCCGCACCCGAACCCTATCCCTAACCCGTACCCTAACCCTAACCCGTACCCTAACCCTATACCTAACCAGTACCCTAACCCTAACCCTAACCCGTACCCTAACCCTAACCCGTACCCTAACCCGTACACTAACCCGTACCCTAACCCTAACCCTAACCCTAACCCCTAAACCTGACCCTAACCCTAACCCTAACCCTAACCCTAATTCGTACCCTAACCCTAACCCTAACCATAACCCCTAAACCTAACCCTAAAGCGTACCCTAACCCTAAACCTAAACCTAACCCTAAACATAACCCGTACCCTAACCCTAACCCTAACCCTAAACCTAACCCTAACCCGTACGCTAAACCTAACCCTAAACCGTACCATAACCCTAACCCGTACCCTAACCCTAACCCTAACCCGTACCCTAACCTTAACCCTAACCAGACCCCTAACCCTAAACCTAACCCTAACCCGTACCCAAACCCTAACCCATACCTAACCCTAACCCTAACCCGTACCCTAACCCTAACCCTAACCCTAACCCGTACTCTAACCCGTACCCTAACCCTAAACCGTACCCTAACCCTAACCCTAACCCGTAAACTAACAATAACACTAACCCTAACCCTAACCCAAACCCTAACCCTAACACGTACCCTAAACCTAACCCTAACCCGTACCCTAACCCTAACCCTAACCCTAACCCTTTCCTAACCCTCACCCTAACCCTAACCCTAACCATAACCCTAACCCGTAACCTAACCCTAACACTTACCCTAATCCTAACCCTAAACCTAACCGTAACCCTAACCGTACGCTAACACTAACCCTAACCCTTACCCGTACCCTAACCCTAAACCGTACCCTAATCCTAACCCTAACCCTAACCCTAACCCTAACCCCTAACCCTAACCCTAACCCGTACCCTAACCCTAACCCTAACCCGTACCCTAACGCTAACCCGTACCCTAACCCTAACCCTAACCAGTACCCTAACCCTAACCCTAAACCTAACCCGTACCCTAAACCTAACCCGTACCCTAACCATAACCCTAACCCGTACCCTAACCCTAACCCTAAACCTAACCCATAAACCTGACCCTAACCCTAACCCTAACCCTAACCCGTATCCTAACCCTAACCGTAACCCTAACCCCTAACCCTAACCCTAAAGCGTACCCTAACGCTAAACCTAACCCTAAACATAACCCTAACCATAACCCGTACCCTAACCCTAAAACTAACCCAAACCCTAACCCGTACGCTAAACCTAACCCTAACCCGTACCATAACCCTAACCCGTACCCTAACCCTAACCCTAACCCGTTCCCTAACCCTAACACTAACCCTAAACCTAACCCTAAAACTAACACGTACCCTAACCCTAACCCGTAACCTAACCCTAACCCAAACCCGTACCCTAACCCTAACCCTAACCATAACCCGTACCCTAACCCTAACACGAACCCGAACCCTAACCCTAAACCTAACCCTAACCCGTACCCTAACCCTAACCCGTACCTAACCCTAACACTAACCCGTATCCTAACCCTAACCCTAACCCTAACCCTAACCCGTACTCTAACCGGTACCCTAACTCTAAACCATACCCTAACCCTAAACCTAACCCGTACCCTAAGCCTAACACTAACCCTAACCCTAAACCTAACACGTACCCTAACCCTAACCCTAACACGTACCCTAACCCTAACCCTAAACCTAACCCTAACCCATACCCTAACCCTAACCCTAACCCGTACCCTAACCCTAACCCATACCCTAACCCTAACCCTAACCGTAACGCTATCCCTAACCCGTACCCTAACCCTAACCCTAACCCGTACCCTAACCCGTACCTTAACCCGTACCCTAAACCTAACCCTAACCCTAAACCTAACCCGTACCCTAACCCTAACCCTAACCCTAACACTCACCCGTACCCTAACCCTAACCCTAACCCGTACCCTAACCCTAACCCTAACCCTAACCCTAACCCGTACCCTAACCCTAACGCCTAACCCTAACCCTAACCCCTAACACTACCTAACCCTAACCCTAACCCTAACCCGTACCCTAAACCTAAACCTAACCCTAACCCTCACCCTAAACAGTACCCTAACCCTAACCCGTACCCTAACCCCTAACCCTAACCCTAAACCTACACGTACCCTAACCCTAACCCTAACCCTAACCCGTACCCTAACCCTAACCCTAAACCTAACCCTAAATATAACCCGTACCCTAAACCTAACGCTAACCCTAACCCGTACCCTAAACCTAACCATAACTCTAGCCCTAACACTAACCCGTACCCTAACCCTAAACCGTACCCTAACCCGTACCCTAACCCTAACACTAACCCTAACTTTAACCCTAACCCTAACCCCTAATCCCTAACCCTAAACCTAACCCTAACCCTAACCCTAACCCATACCCTAACCCCACCCTAAACCTAAACCTAATCCTAACCCGTACCCTAACCCTAACCCTAACCCGTACCCTAACCCTAACCCTAACCCTAACCCAAACCCGTACCCTAACCCTAACCCTAACCCTAACCCGTACCCTAACCCTAACCCTAAACCTAACCCTAACCTAACCCGTACCCTTAACCTAACCCTAAACCTAACCCTAACCCTACCCCGTACCCTAACCCGTACCCTAACCCTAACCCTAACCCTAAACCTAACCCGTACCCTAAAGCTAACCCTAACCCTAACCCCTAACACCTAACCCTAAAACTAAACCTAACCCTAACCTGTACCTTAACCGTAACACTAACCTTAACCCTAACCCTAACCCGTACCCTAACCCGTACCCTAACCCTAACCCTAACCCTTTCTTAACCCTAACCCTAACCCGTACCCTAAACCGTACCCTAAACCTAACCCGTACCCTAACCCTAACCCTAACCCTAAACCGTACCCTAAACCTAACCCTAACCCTAACCCGAAAACTAACCCGTACCCTAACCCTAACCCGTACCCAAACCCGAAACCTAACACTAACCCTAACCCTAACCCTAACCCCTAACCCCTAACCCTAAACATAACCCTAACCCTAACCCTAACCCTAACCCGTACCCTAACCCTAACCCTAACCCGTACCCTAACCCAAACCCTAACCCGTACCCTAACCCTAACCCTAACCCTAACCGTTTCCTAAACCTCACCCTAACCCTAACCTAACCCTAAACCTAACCCTAACCCGTACCCTAACCCTAAAACGTACCCTAAACCTAACCCTAAACCTAAACCTAACCCTAACCCGTACGCTAACCCTAACCCTAACCCTAACACTAACCCGTACCCTAACCCTAAACCGTACCCTAATCCTAACCCTAACCCTAACCCTAACCCTAACCATTAACCTAACCCTAACCCGCACCCGAACCCTAACCCTAACCCGTACCCTAACCCTAACCCGTACCCTAACCCTATCCCTTACCAGTACCCTAACCCTAACCCTAACCCTAACCCTCACCCATACCCTAACCCTAACCCGTACCCTAACCCTAACCCTAACCCGTACCCTAACCCTAACCCTAACCCTAACCCGTACCCTAACCCTAACCCTAACCCTAAACCGTACACTAACCCGTACCCTAATCCTAACCCTAACCCTAAACCTAACCCTAACCCGTACCCTAACCCTAAGCCTAACCCTAACCCTAACCCTTTCTTAACCCTAACCCTAACCCTAACACTAACCCTAACCCGTACCCTAACCCGTACCCTAAACCTACCCGTACCCTAACCCTAACCCTAACCCTAAACCGTACACTAACCCGTACACTAACCCTAACCCTAACCCGTACCCTAAACCTAACCCTAACCCGTACCCTAACCCTAACCCTAACCCTAACCCTAACCCTTTCCTAAACCTCACCCTAACCCTAACCCTAACCCTAAACCTAACCTTAACCCGTACCCTAACCCTAACACGTACCCTAAACCTAACCCTAAACCTAACTGTAAACCTAACCCGTACGCTAACCCTAACCCTAACCCTAACCCTAACCCGTACCCTAACCCTAAACCGTACCCTAATCCTAACCCTAACCCTAACCCTAACCCTAACCCCTAAACCTAACCCTAACCCGCACCCGAAACCTAACCCTAACACGTACCCTAACCCTAACACATACCCTAACCCTATCCCTAACCAGTACCCTAACCCTAACCCTAACCCTAAAACTAACCCGTACCCTAACCCTAACCCGTACCCTAACCCTAACCCGTACCCTAACCCTAACCCTAACCCTATCCCCTAAACCTGACCCTAAACCTAACCCTAACCCTAACCCTAATTCGTACCCTAAACCTAACCCTAACCCTAACCCTAACCCCTAACCCTAACCCTAAAGCGTACCATAACCCTAAACCTAAACCTAACCCTAACCATAACCCGTACCCTAACCCTAACCCTAACCCTAACCCTAACCCTAACCCGTACGCTAAACCTAACCGTAACCCGTACCATAACCATAACCCGTATCCTAACCCTAACCCTAACCCGTACCCTAACCCTAACACTAACCCTAAACCTAACCCTAACCCTAACCCGTACACTAACCCTAACCCGTACCCTAACCCTAACACAAACCCGTAACCTAACCCTAACCCTAACCCTAACCCTAACCCTAACAGGTACCATAACCCTACCCCTAACACGTACCCTAACCCTAACCCTAACCCGTACCCTAACCCTAACCCTAACCCTAACACTTTCCTAACCCTCATCCTAACCCTAACCCTAACCATAACCCTAACCCGTACCCTAACCCTAACACTTACCCTAATCCTAACCCTAAACCTAACCCTAACCCTAACCCGTACGCTAACCCTAACCCTAACACTTACCCGCACCCTAACCCTAAACCGTACTCTAATCCTAACCCTAACTCTAACCCTAACCCATAAACCTAACCGTAACCCGTACCCTAAACCTAACCCTAACCCGTAGCCTAACCCTAACCCGTACCCTAACCCTAAGCCTAACCCGTTCCCTAACCCTAACCCTAAACCTAACCCCTACATCTGACCCTAACCCTAACCCTAACCCTAACCCTAACCCTAACACTTACCCGTACCCTAACCCTAAACCGTACCCTAATCCTAACCCTAACCCTAACCCTAACCCATAACCCTAACCCTAACCCGTACCCTAACCCTAACCCTAACCCGTACCCTAACGCTAAATCATACCCTAACCCTAACCAGTACCCTAACCCTAAACCTAACCCTAACCCGTACCCTAACCCTAACCCGTACCCTAACCCTAACACTAACCCGTATCCTAACCCTAACCCTAACCCTAACCCGTACTCTAACCCGTACCCTAACTCTAAACCATAACCTAACCCTAACCCTAACCCGTACCCTAAGCCTAACACTAACCCTAACCCTAACCCTAACACGTACCCTAACCCTAACCCTAAACCGTACCCTAACCCTAACCCTAAACCTAACCCTAACCCATACCCTAACCCTAACCCTAACCCGTACCCTACCCTAACCCGTACCCTAACCCTAACCCTAACCGTAACGCTATCCCTAACCCGTACCCTTACCCTAACCCTAACCCGTACCCTAACCCGTACCCTAACCCGTACCCTAAACCTAACCCTAACCCTAAACCTAACCCGTACCCTAACCCTAACCGTAACCCTAACACTCACCCGTACCCTAACCCTAACCCTAACCCGTACCCTAACCCTAACCCTAACCCTAACCCTAATCCTAACCCGTACCCTAATCCTAACACTAAAACTAACCCTAACCCTAACCCGTAACCTAACCCTAACCCTAAACCTAACCCTAAGCCGTAACCTAACCCTAAACCTAACCCTAACCCGTACCCTAACCCTAACCCGTACCCTAACCCTAACACTAACCCTAACCCTAACCCGTACCCTAACCCTAACGCCTAACCCTAACCCTAACCCATAACACTAAACCTAACCCTAACCCTAACCCGTACCCTAACCCTAAACCTAACCCTAACCCTCACCCTAAACCGTACCCTAACCCTAACCCGTACCCTAACCCCTAACCCTAACCCTAAACCTAACACGTACCCTAACCCTAACCCTAACCCTAACCCGTACCCTAACCCTAACCCTAAACCTAACCCTAACCATAACCCGTACCCTAACCCTAACGCTAACCCTAACCCGTACCCTAAACCTAACCCTAAACCTAGCCCTAACACTAACCCGTACCGTAACCCTAAACCGTACCCTAACCCGTACCCTAACCCTAACACTAACCCTAACTTTAACCCTAACCCTAACCCCTAATCCCTAACCCTAAACCTAACCCTAACCCTAACCCTAACCCATACCCTAACCCCACCCTAAACCTAACCCTAATCCTAACCCGTACCCTAACCCTAACCCTAACCCGTACCCTAACCCTAACCCTAAACCTAACCCAAACCCGTACCCTAAACCTAACCCTAACCCTAACCCGTACCCTAACCCTAACCCTAAACCTAACCCTAACCTAACCCGTACCCTTAACCTAACCCTAAACCTAACCCTAACCCTAACCCGTACCCTAACCCGTACCCTAACCCTAACCCTAACCCTAAACCTAACCCGTACCCTAACGCTAACCCTAACCCTAACCCCTAACACCTAACCCTAAAACTAACCCTAACCCTAACCTGTACCTTAAACGTAACACTAACCTTAACCCTAACCCTAACCCGTACCCTAATCCGTACCCTAACCCTAACCCTAACCCTTTCTTCACCCTAACCCTAACCCTAACCGGTACCCTAAACCGTACCCTAAACCTAACCCGTACCCTAACCCTAAACCGTACCCTAAACCTAACCCTAACCATAACCCGAAAACTAACCCGTACCCTAACCCTAACCCGTACCCTAACCCGAACCCTAACACTAACCCTAACCCTAACCCTAACCCCTAACCCCTAACCCTAACCATAACCCTAACCCTAACCCTAACCCTAACCCGTACCCTAACCCTAACCCTAACCCGTACCCTAACCCAAACCCTAACCCGTACCCTAACCCTAACCCTAACCCTAACCCTAACCCTTTCCTAAACCTCACCCTAACCCTAACCTAACCCTAAACCTAACCCTAACCCGTACCCTAACCCTAACACGTAACCTAAACCTAACCCTAAACCTAAACCTAACACTAACCCGTACGCTAACCCTAACCCTAACCCTAACACTAACCCGTACCATAACCCTAAACCGTACCCTAATCCTAACCCTAACCCTAACCCTAACCCTAACCCTAACCCCTAAACCTAACCCTAACCCGCACCCGAACCCTAACCCTAACCCGTACCCTAACCCTAACCCGTACCCTAACCCTATCCCTTACCAGTACCCTAACCCTAATCCTAACCCTAACCCTCACCCATACCGTAACCCTAACCCGTACCCTAACCCTAACCCTAACCCGTACCCTAACCCTAACCCTAACCCTAACCCGTACCCTAACCCTAACCCTAAACCGTACACTAACCCGTACCCTAATCCTAACCCTAACCCTAAACCTAACCCTAACCCGTACCCTAACCCTAAGCCTAACCCTAACCCTAACCCTTTCTTAACCCTAACCCTAACCCTAACCCTAACCCTAACCCGTACCCTAACCCGTACCCTAAACCTACCCGTACCCTAACCCTAACCCTAACCCTAAACCGTACCCTAAACCTAACCCTAACCCTAACCCTAAAACTAACCCGTACCCTAACCCTGCCCGTACCCTAACCCGAACCCTAACACTAACCCTAACCCTAACCCTAACCCCTAACCCCTAACCCTAACCCTAATCCTAACCCTAACCCTAACCCGTACCCTAACCCTAACCCTAACCCGTACCCTAAACCTAACCCTAACCCGTACCCTATCCCTAACCCTAACCCTAACCCTTTCCTAAACCTCACCCTAACCCTAACCCTAACCCTAAACCTAACCCTAACCCGTACACTAACCCTAACACGTACCCTAAACCTAACCCTAAACCTAACCGTAAACCTAACCCGTACGCTAACCCTAACCCTAACCCTAACCCTAACCCGTACCCTAACCCTAAACCGTACCCTAATCCTAACCCTAACCCTAACCCTAACCCTAACCCTAACCCCTAAACCTAACACTAACCCGCACCCGAACCCTAACCCTAACACGTACCCTAACCCTAACACGTACCCTAACCCTATCCCTAACCAGTACCCTAACCCTAACCCTAACCCTAAACCTAACCCGTACCCTAACCCTAACCCGTACCTAACCCTAACCCTAACCCGTACCCTAACCCTAACCCTAATTCGTACCCTAAACCTAACCCTAAACCTAACCCTAACCCCTAACCCTAACCCTAAAGCGTACCCTAACCCTAAACCTAAACCTAACCCTAACCATAACCCGTACCCTAACCCTAACCCTAACCCTAACCCTAACCCTAACCCGTACGCTAAACCTAACCCTAACCCTAACCCGTACCCTAACCCTAACCCTAACCCTAACCCTAACCCAAACCCGTACCCTAACCCTAACCCTCACCCTAACCCTAACAGGTACCCTAACCCTAACCCTAACACGTACCCTAACCCTAACCCTAACCCGTACCCTAACCCTAACCCTAACCCTAACCCTTTCCTAACCCTCACCCTAACCCTAACCCTAAACGTAACCCTAACCCGTACCCTAACCCTAACACTTACCCTAACCCTAACCCGTACCCTAACCCTAACCCTAACCCGTACCCTAACCCTAACCCTAACCCTAACCCGTACCCTAACCCTAACCCTAACCCTAAACCGTACACTAACCCGTACCCTAATCCTAACCCTAACCCTAAACCTAACCCTAACCCGTACCCTAACCCTAAGCCTAACCCTAACCCTAACCCTTTCTTAACCCTAACCCTAACCCTAACACTAACCCTAACCCGTACCCTAACCCGTACCCTAAACCTACCCGTACCCTAACCCTAACCCTAACCCTAAACCGTACACTAACCCGTACCCTAACCCTAACCCTAACCCGTACCCTAAACCTAACCCTAACCCGTACCCTAACCCTAACCCTAACCCTAACCCTAACCCTTTCCTAAACCTCACCCTAACCCTAACCCTAACCATAAACCTAACCTTAACCCGTACCCTAACCCTAACACATACCCTAAACCTAACCCTAAACCTAACTGTAAACCTAACCCGTACGCTAACCCTAACCCTAACCCTAACCCTAACCCGTACCCTAACCCTAAACCGTACCCTAATCCTAACCCTAACCCTAACCCTAACCCTAACCCCTAAACCTAACCCTAACCCGCACCCGAAACCTAACCCTAACACGTACCCTAACCCTAACACGTACCCTAACCCTATCCCTAACCAGTACCCTAACCCTAAACCTAACCCGTACCCTAACCCTAACCCGTACCCTAACCCTAACCCGTACCCTAACCCTAACCCTAACCCTATCCCCTAAACCTGACCCTAAACCTAACCCTAACCCTAACCCTAATTCGTACCCTAAACCTAACCCTAACCCTAACCCTAACCCCTAACCCTAACCCTAAAGCGTACCATAACCCTAAACCTAAACCTAACCCTAACCATAACCCGTACCCTAACCCTAACCCTAACCCTAACCCTAACCCGTACGCTAAACCTAACCCTAACCCTAACCCGTACCCTAACCCTAACCCTAACCCTAACCCTAACCCAAACCCGTACCCTAACCCTAACCCTAACCCTAACCCTAACAGGTACCCTAACCCTAACCCTAACACGTACCCTAACCCTAACCCTAACCCGTACCCTAACCCTAACCCTAACCCTAACCCTTTCCTAACCCTCACCCTAACCCTAACCCTAAACGTAACCCTAACCCGTACCCTAACCCTAACACTTACCCTAATCCTAACCCTAAACCTAACCCTAACCCTAACCCGTACGCTAACCCTAACCCTAACCCTTACCCGTACCCTAACCCTAAACCGTACACTAATCCTAACCCTAACCCTAACCCTAACCCATAACCCTAACCCTAACCCGTACCCTAACCCTAACCCTAACCCGTACCCTAACGCTAACCCGTACCCTCACCCTAACCCTAACCAGTACCCTAACCCTAAACCTAACCCTAACCCGTACCCTAACCCTAACCCGTACCCTAACCCTAAGCCTAACCCGTACCCTAACCCTAACCCTAAACCTAACCCCTACACCTGACCCTAACCCTAACCCTAACCCTAACCCGTACCCTAACCCTAACCCTAACCCTAAAACTAACCCGTACCCTAACCCAAACCCGTACCCTAACCCGAACACTAACACTAACCCTAACCCTAACCTCTAACCCCTAACCTTAACCCTAACCCTAACCCTAACCCTAACCCGTACCCTAACCCTAACCCTAACCCGTACCCTAAACCTAACCCTAACCCGTACCCTAACCCTAACCCTAACCCTAACCCTAACCCTTTCCTAAACCTCACACTAACAATAACCCTAACACTAACGCTAACCCGTACCCTAACCTTAACACGTACCCTAAACCTAACCCTAAACCTAACCCTAACCCTAACCCGTACGCTAACCCTAGACCCTAACCCTAACCCTCACCCGTTCCCTAACCCTAAACCGTACCCTAATCCTAACCCTAACCCTAACCTAAACCCCTAAACCTAACCCTAACCCGCACCCGAACTCTAAACCTAACCCGTACCCTAACCCTAACCCGTACCCTAACCCTATCCCTAACCAGTACCCTAACCCTAACCCTAACCCTAACACGTACCCTAACCCTAACCCGTACCCTAACCCTAACCCTAACCCGTACCCTAACCCTAACCCTAACCCCCTAACCCCTAAACCTGACCCTAACCCTAACCCTAACCCTATCCCTAATTCGTACCCTAACCCTAATCCTAACCATAACCCCTAACCCTAACCCTAAAGCGTACCCTAACCCTAAACCTAAACCTAAACCTAACCCTAACCATAACCCGTACCCTAACCCTAACCCTAACCCTAACCCGTACGCTAAACCTAACCCTAACCCTAACCCGAAAACTAACCCGTACCCTAACCCTAACCCGTACCCTAACCCGAACCCTAACACTAACCCTAACCCTAACCCTAACCCCTAACCCCTAACCCTAACCATAACCCTACCCTAACCCTAACCCGTACCCTAACCCTAACCCTAACCCGTACCCTAACCCAAACCCTAACCCGTACCCTAACCCTAACCCTAACCCTAACCCTAACCCTTTCCTAAACCTCACCCTAACCCTAACCTAACCCTAAACCTAACCCTAACCCGTACCCTAACCCTAACACGTAACCTAAACCTAACCCTAAACCTAAACCTAACCCTAACCCGTACGCTAACCCTAACCCTAACCCTAACACTAACCCGTACCCTAACCCTAAACCGTACCCTAATCCTAACCCTAACCCTAACCCTAACCCTAACCCCTAAACCTAACCCTAACCCGCACCCGAACCCTAACCCTAACCCGTACCCTAACCCTAACCCGTACCCTAACCCTATCCCTTACCAGTACCCTAACCCTAACCCTAACCCTAACCCTCACCCATACCGTAACCCTAACCCGTACCCTAACCCTAACCCTAACCCGTACCCTAACCCTAACCCTAACCCTAACCCGTACCCTAACCCTAACCCTAAACCGTACACTAACCCGTACCCTAATCCTAACCCTAACCCTAAACCTAACCCTAACCCGTACCCTAACCCTAAGCCTAACCCTAACCCTAACCCTTTCTTAACCCTAACCCTAACCCTAACCCTAACCCTAACCCGTACCCTAACCCGTACCCTAAACCTACCCGTACCCTAACCCTAACCCTAACCCTAAACCGTACCCTAAACCTAACCCTAACCCTAACCCTAAAACTAACCCGTACCCTAACCCGGCCCGTACCCTAACCCGAACCGTAACACTAACCCTAACCCTAACCATAACCCCTAACCCCTAACCCTAAACCTAACCCTAACCCTAACCCTAACCCGTACCCTAACCCTAACCCTAACCCGTACCCTAAACCTAACCCTAACCCGTACCCTATCCCTAACCCTAACCCTAACCCTTTCCTAAACCTCACCCTAACCCTAACCCTAACCCTAAACCTAACCCTAACCCGTACACTAACCCTAACACGTACCCTAAACCTAACCCTAAACCTAACCGTAAACCTAACCCGTACGCTAACCCTAACCCTAACCCTAACCCTAACCCGTACCCTAACCCTAAACCGTACCCTAATCCTAACCCTAACCCTAACCCTAACCCTAACCCCTAAACCTAACACTAACCCGCACCCGAACCCTAACCCTAACACGTACCCTAACCCTAACACGTATCCTAACCCTATCCCTAACCAGTACCCTAACCCTAACCCTAACCCTAAACCTAACCCGTACCCTAACCCTAACCAGTACCTAACCCTAACCCTAACCCGTACCCTAACCCTAACCCTAATTCGTACCCTAAACCTAACCCTAACCCTAACCCTAACCCCTAACCCTAACCCTAAAGCGTACCCTAACCCTAAACCTAAACCTAACCCTAACCATAACCCGTACCCTAACCCTAACCCTAACCCTAACCCTAACCCGTACGCTAAACCTAACCCTAACCCTAACCCGTACCCTAACCCTAACCCTAACCCTAACCCTAACCCAAACCCGTACCCTAACCCTAACCCTAACCCTAACCCTAACAGGTACCCTAACCCTAACCCTAACACGTACCCTAACCCTAACCCTAACCCGTACCCTAACCCTAACCCTAACCCTAACCCTTTCCTAACCCTCACCCTAACCCTAACCCTAAACGTAACCCTAACCCGTACCCTAACCCTAACACTTACCCTAATCCTAACCCTAAACCTAACCCTAACCCTAACCCGTACGCTAACCCTAACCCTAACACTTACCCGTACCCTAACCCTAAACCGTACACTAATCCTAACCCTAACCCTAACCCTAACCCATAACCCTAACCCTAACCCGTACCCTAACCCTAACCCTAACCCGTACCCTAACGCTAACCCATACCCTCACCCTAACCCTAACCAGTACCCTAACCCTAAACCTAACCCTAACCCGTACCCTAACCCTAACCCGTACCCTAACCCTAAGCCTAACCCGTACCCTAACCCTAACCCTAAACCTAACCCCTACACCTGACCCTAACCCTAACCCTAACCCTTTCTTAACCCTAACCCTAACCCTAACCCTAACCCTAACCCGTACCCTAACCCGTACCCTAAACCTACCCGTACCCTAACCCTAACCCTAACCCTAAACCGTACCCTAAACCTAACCCTAACCCTAACCCTAAAACTAACCCGTACCCTAACCCGGCCCGTACCCTAACCCGAACCCTAACACTAACCCTAACCCTAACCCTAACCCCTAACCCCTAACCCTAAACCTAACCCTAACCCTAACCCTAACCCGTACCCTAACCCTAACCCTAACCCGTACCCTAAACCTAACCCTAACCCGTACCCTATCCCTAACCCTAACCCTAACCCTTTCCTAAACCTCACCCTAACCCTAACCCTAACCCTAAACCTAACCCTAACCCGTACACTAACCCTAACACGTACCCTAAACCTAACCCTAAACCTAACCGTAAACCTAACCCGTACGCTAACCCTAACCCTAACCCTAACCCTAACCCGTACCCTAACCCTAAACCGTACCCTAATCCTAACCCTAACCCTAACCCTAACCCTAACCCCTAAACCTAACACTAACCCGCACCCGAACCCTAACCCGAACACGTACCCTAACCCTAACACGTATCCTAACCCTATCCCTAACCAGTACCCTAACCCTAACCCTAACCCTAAACCTAACCCGTACCCTAACCCTAACCCGTACCTAACCCTAACCCTAACCCGTACCCTAACCCTAACCCTAATTCGTACCCTAAACCTAACCCTAACCCTAACCCTAACCCCTAACCCTAACCCTAAAGCGTACCCTAACCCTAAACCTAAACCTAACCCTAACCATAACCCGTACCCTAACCCTAACCCTAACCCTAACCCTAACCCTAACCCGTACGCTAAACCTAACCCTAACCCTAACCCGTACCCTAACCCTAACCCTAACCCTAACCCTAACCCAAACCCGTACCCTAACCCTAACCCTAACCCTAACCCTAACAGGTACCCTAACCCTAACCCTAACACGTACCCTAACCCTAACCCTAACCCGTACCCTAACCCTAACCCTAACCCTAACCCTTTCCTAACCCTCACCCTAACCCTAACCCTAAACGTAACCCTAACCCGTACCCTAACCCTAACACTTACCCTAATCCTAACCCTAAACCTAACCCTAACCCTAACCCGTACCCTAACCCTAACCCAAACCAGTACCCTAACCCTAACCCTAACCCTAACCCATACCCTAACCTTAACCCTAACCAGAACCCTAACACTAAACCTAACCCTAACCCGTACCCAAACCCTAACCCATACCTAACCCTAACCCTAACCCGTACCCTAACCCTAACCCTTACCCTAAACCGTACTCTAACCCGTACCCTAACGCTAATCCGTACCCTAACCCTAACCCTAACCCTTTCCTAACCCTCACCCTAACCCTAACCCTAACCCTAACCATAACCCTAACCCGTAACCTAACCCTAACACTTACCCTAATCCTAACCCTAAACCTAACCCTAACCCTAACCGTACGCTAACCCTAACCCTAACCCTTACCCGTACTCTAACCCTAAACCGTACCCTAATCCTAACCCTAACCCTAACCCTAACCCCTAACCCTAACCCTAACCCGTACCCTAACCCTAACCCTAACCGGTACCCTAACGCTAACCCGTACCCTAACCCTAACCCTAACCAGTACCCTAACCCTAACCCTAACCCGTACCCTAACCCTAACCCATACCCTAACCATAACCCTAACCCGTACCCTAACTCTAACCCTAAACCTAACCCCTAAACCTTACCCTAACCCTAACCCTAACCCTAACCCGTATCCTAACCCTAACCCTAACCCTAACCTTAACCCCTAACCCTAACCCTAAAGCGTACCCTAACGCTAAACCTAACCCTAAACATAACCCTAACCATAACCCGTACCCTAACCCTAAAACTAACCCTAACCCTAACCCGTACGCTAAACATAACCCTAACCCGTACCATAACCCTAACCCGTACCCTAACCCTAACCCTAACCCGTACCCTAACCCTAACCCTAACCCTAACCCTAACCCTAACCCTAACCCGTACTCTAACCCATACCCTAACTCTAAACCATACCCTAACCCTAACCCTAACCCGTACCCTAAGCCTAACACTAACCCTAAACCTAACCCGTACCCTAACCGTAACCCTAACCCGTACCCTAACCCTAACCCTAACCCTAACCCAAACCCGTACCCTAACCCTAACCCTGACCCTAACCCGTACCCTAACCCTAACCCTAAACCTAACCCTAACCTAACCCGTACCCTTAACCTAACCCTAAACCTAACCCTAACCCTAACCCGTACCCTAACCCGTACCCTAACCCGTACCCTAACCCTAAACCTAACCCGTACCCTACCGCTAACCCTAACCCTAACCCCTAACACCTAACCCTACCCCTAACCCTAACCCTAACCTGTACATTAACCGTAACACTAACCTTAACCCTAACCATAACCCGTACCCTAACCCGTACCCTAACCCTAACCCTAACCCTTTCTTAACCCTAACCCTAACCCTAACCCTAACCCTAAACCGTACCATAAACCTAACCCTAACCGTAACCCGAAAACTAACCCGTACCCAAACCCTAACCCGTACCCTAACCCGAACCCTAACACTAACCCTAACCCTAACCCTAACCCCTAACCCCTAACCCTAACCAAAACCCTAACCCTAACCCTAACCCTAACCCGTACCCTATCCCTAACCCTAACCCGTACCCTAACCCTAACCCTAACCCTAACCCTAACCCGTACCCTAACCCTAACCCTAACCCTAACCCTAACCCTTTCCTAAACCTCACCCTAACCCTAACCTAACCCTAAACCTAACCCTCGCCGTACCCTAACCGTAACACATACCCTAAACCTAACCCTAAACCTAACCCTAACCCTAACCCGTACGCTAACCCTAACCCTAACCCTAATACTAACCCGTACCCTAACCCTAAAACGTACCCTAATCCTAACCCTAACCCTAACCCTAACCCTAACCCCTAAACCTAAACCTAACCCGCACCCGAACCCTAACCCTAACCCGTACCCTAACCCTAACCCGTACCCTAACCCTATCCCTTACCAGTACCCTAACCCTAACCCTAACACTAACCCTCACCCATACCCTAACCATAACCCGTACCCTAACCCTAACCCTAACCCGTACCCTAACCCTAACCCTAACCCTAACCCGTACCCTAACCCTATCCCTAACCAGTACCCTAACCCAAACCCTAACCCTAACCCGTACCCTAACCCTAACCCGTACCCTAACCCTAACCCGTACCCTAACCCTAACCCTAACCCTAACCCCTAAACCTGACCCTAACCCTAACCCTAACCCTAACCCTAATTCGTACCCTAACCCTAACCCTAACCATAACACCTAACCCTAACCCTAAAGCGTACCCTAACCCTAAACCTAAACCTAACCCTAACCATAACCCGTACCCTAACCCAAATCCTAACCCTAACCCTAACCCGTACGCTAAACCTAACCCTAACCCGTACCATAACCCTAACCCGTACCCTAACCCTAACCCTAACCCATACCCTAACCCTAACCCAAACCAGTTCCCTAACCCTAACCCTAACCCTAACACGTACCCTAACCTTAACCCTAACCAGAACCCTAACCCTAAACCTAACCCTAACCCGTACCCAAACCCTAACCCATACCTAACCCTAACCCTAACCCGTACCCTAACCCTAACCCTAACCCTAACCCTAACCCGTACTCTAACCCGTACCCTAACCCTAATCCGTACCCTAACCCTAACCCTAACCCTAACCCTAACCATAACCCTAACCCGTAAGCTAACCCTAACACTTACCCTAATCCTAACCCTAAACCTAACCCTAAACCTAACCGTATGCTAACCCTAACCCTAACCCTTACCCGTACCCTAACCCTAAACCGTACCCTAATCCTAACCCTAACCCTAACCCTAACCCTAACCCCTAACCCTAACCCTAACCCGTACCCTAACCCTAACCCTAACCCGTACCCTAACGCTAACCCATACCCTAACGCTAACCCTAACCAGTACCCTAACCCTAACCCTAACCCTAACCCGTACCCTAACCCTAACCCATACCCTAACCATAACCCTTACCCGTACCCTAACCCTAACCCTAAACCTAACCCCTAAACCTGACCCTAACCCTAACCCTAACCCTATCCCGTACACTAACCCTAAACCTAACCCTAACAGGTACCCTAACCCTAACCCTAACACGTACCCTAACCCTAACCCTAACCCGTACCCTAACCCTAACCCTAACCCTAACCCTATCCTAACCCTCACCCTAACCCTAACCCTAACCATAACCCTAACCCGTACCCTAACCCTAACACTTACCATAATCCTAACCCTAAACCTAACCCTAACCCTAACCCGTACCCTAACCCTAACCCTAACCCTAACAGGTACCCTAACCCTAACCCTAACCCTAACACGTACCCTAACCCTAACCCTAACCCGTACCCTAACCCTAAACCGTACCCTAATCCTAACCCTAACCCTAACCCTAACCCATAACCCTAACCCTAACCCGTACCCTAACCCTAACCCTAACCCGTACCCTAATGCTAACCCGTACCCTAACCCTAAACCTAACCAGTACCCTAACCCTAACCCTAACACTAACCCGTACACTAACCCTAACCCGTACCCTAACCCTAAGCCTAACCCGTACCCTAACCCTAACCCTAAACCTAATCCCTACACCTGACCCTAACCCTAACCCTAACCCTAACCCGTACCCTAACCCTAACCCTAACCCGTACTCTAACCCGTACCCTAACTCTAAACCGTACCCTAACCCTAACCCTAACCCGTACCCTAAGCCTAACACTAACCCTAACCCTAACCCTTACACGTACCCTAACCCTAACCCTAACCCGTACCCTAAACCTATCCCTAAACCTAACCCTAACCCATACCCTAACCCTAACCCTAACCATAACCCTAACCCGTAAGCTAACCCTAACACTTACCCTAATCCTAACCCTAACCCTAACCCGTACCCTAAACCTAACCCTAACGCTAAACCGTACCCTAAACCTAACCCTAACCCTAACCCTAAAACTAACCCGTACCCTAACCCTAACCCGTACCCTAACCCGAACCCTAACACTAACCCTAACCCTAACCCCTAACCCCTAACCCTAACCCTAACCCTAAACCTAACCCGTACCCTAACCCTAACCCTAACCCGTACCCTAACCCTAACCCTAACCCGTACCCTAACCCTAACCCTAACCCTAACCCTAACCCTTTCCTAAACCTCACACTAACCATAACCCTAACACTAACGCTAACCCGTACCCTAACCCTAACACGTACCCTAAACCTAACCCTAAACCTAACCCTAACCCTAACCCGTACGCTAACCCTAGACCCTAACCCTAACCCTCACCCGTTCCCTAACCCTAAACCGTACCCTAATCCTAACCCTAACAAGAACCCTAACCCTAAACCTAACCCTAACCCGTACCCAAACCCTAACCCATACCTAACCCTAACCCTAACCCGTACCCTAACCCTAACCCTAACCCTAACCCTAACCCGTACTCTAACCCGTACCCTAACCCTAATCCATACCCTAACCCTAACCCTAACCCTAACCCTTTCCTAACCCTCACCCTAACCCTAACCCTAACCATAACCCTAACCCGTAACCTAACCCTAACACTTACCCTAATCCTAACCCTAAACCTAACCCTAACCCTAACCGTACGCTAACCCTAACCCTAACCCTTACCCGTACCCTAACCCTAAACCGTACCCTAATCCTAACCCTAACCCTAACCCTAACCCTAACCCCTAACCCTAACCCTAACCCGTACCCTAACCCTAACCCGTACCCTAACCCTAACCCTAACCCGTACCCTAACCCTAACCCTAACCCGTACCCTAACCCTAACCCTAACCCTAACCCTAACCCTAACCCTTTCCTAAACCTCACACTAACCATAACCCTAACACTAACGCTAACCCGTACCCTAACCCTAACACGTACCCTAAACCTAACCCTAAACCTAACCCTAACCCTAACCCGTACGCTAACCCTAGACCCTAACCCTAACCCTCACCCGTTCCCTAACCCTAAACCGTACCCTAATCCTAACCCTAACCCTAACCCTAACCCCTAAACCTAACCCTAACCCTACCCGAACCCTAACCCTAACCCGTACCCTAACCCTAACCCGTACCCTAACCCTATCCCTAACCAGTACCCTAACCCTAACCCTAACCCTAACCCGTACCCTAACCCTAACCCGTACCCTAACCCTAACCCTAACCCGTACCCTAACCCTAACCCTAACCCTAACCCTAACCCCTAAACCTGACCCTAACCCTAACCCTAACCCTAACCCTAATTCGTACCCTAACCCTAACCCTAACCATAACCCCTAACCCTAACCCTAAAGCGTACCCTAAACCTAAACCTAAACCTAACCCTAACCATAACCCGTACCCTAACCCTAACCCTAACGCTAACCCTAACCCTAACCCGTACGCTAAACCTAACCCTAACCCGTACCATAACCCTAACCCGTACCCTACCCTATCCCTAACCAGTACCCTAACCCTAACCCTAACCCTAACCCGTACCCTAACCCTAACCCAAACCACTACCCTAACCCTAACCCTAACCCTAACCCGTACCCTAACCTTAACCCTAACCAGAACCCTAACCCTAAACCTAACCCTAACCCGTACCCAAACCCTAACCCATACCTAACCCTAACCCTAACCCGTACCCTAACCCTAACCCTAACCCTAACCCGTACTCTAACCCGTACCATAACCCTAATCCATACCCTAACCCTAACCCTAACCCTAACCCTTTCCTAACCCTCACCCTAACCCTAACCCTAACCATAACCCTAACTCGTAACCTAACCCTAACACTTACCCTAATCCTAACCCTAAACCTAACCCTAACCCTAACCGTACGCTAACCCTAACCCTAACCCTTACCCGTACCCTAACCCTAAACCGTATCCTAATCCTAACCCTAACCCTAACCCTAACCCTAACCCCTAACCCTAACCCTAACACGTACCCTAACCCTAACCCTAACCCGTAACCTAACGCTAACCCGTACCCTAACCCTAACCCTAATCAGTACCCTAACCCTAACCCTAACCCTAACCCGTACCCTAACCCTAACCCATACCCTAACCATAACCCTAACCTGTACCCTAACCCTAACCCTAAACCTAACCCCTAAACCTGACCCTAACCCTAACCCTAACCCTAACCCGTATCCTAACCCTAACCCTAACCCTAACCCTAACCCCTAACCCTAACCCTAAAGCGTACCCTAACGCTAAACCTAACCCTAAACATAACCCTAACCATAACCCGTACCCTAACCCTAAAACTAACCCTAACCCTAACCCATACGCTAAACCTAACCCTAACCCGTACCATAACCCTAACCCGTACCCTAACCCTAACACTAACCCGTACCCTAACCCTAACACTAACCCTAAACCTAACCCTAAACCTAACACGTACCCTAACCCTAACCCGTACCCTAACCCGTACCCTAACTCTAAACCATACCCTAACCCTAACCCTAACCCGTACCCTAAGCCTAACACTAACACTAACCCTAACCCTAACACGTACCCTAACCCTAACCCTAACCCGTACCCTTACCCTAAACCTAAACCTAACCCTAACCCATACCCTAACCCTAACCCTAACCCGTACCCTAACCCTAACCCGTACCCTAACCCTAACCGTAACGCTATCCCTAACCCGTACCCTAACCCTAACCCTAACCCGTTCCCTAACCCGTACCCTAAACCTAACCCTAACCCTAACCCGTACCCTAACCCTAAACCTAACCCTAACCCTCCCCCTTACCCTAACCCTAACCCTAACCCGTACCCTAACCCTAACCCTAACCCTAACCCTAATCCTAACACGTACCCTAATCCTAACACTAAACCTAACCCTAACCCTAACCCGTAACCTAACCCTAACCCTAAACCTAACCCTAAGCCGTACCCTAACCCTAACCCCTAAACCTAACCCTAACCCGTACCCTAACCCTAAACCTAACCCTAACCCGTACCCTAACCCTAACCCGTACCCTAACCCTAACACTAACCCTAACCCTAACCCGTACCCTAACCCTAAACCTAACCCTAACCCTCACCCTAAACCGTACCCTAACCCTAACCCGTACCGTAACCCCTTTCCCTAACCCTAACCCTAACACGTACCCTAAACCTAACCCTAACCCGTACCCTAACCCTAACCCTAAACTTAACCCTAACCATAACCCGTACCCTAACCCTAACGCTAACCCTAACCCGTACCCTAAACCTAACCCTAACCCTAGCCCTAACACTAACCCGTACCCTAACCCTAAACCGTACCGTAACCCGTACCCTAACCCTAACACTAACCCTAACTTTAACCCTAACACTAACCCCAAATCCCTAACCCTAAACCTAACCCTAACCCTAACCCTAACCCATACCCTAACCCCACCCTAAACCTAACCCTAATCCTAACCCGTACCCTAACCCTAACCCGTACCCTAACCCTAACACGTACCCTAAAGCTAACCCTAAACCTAACCCTAACCCTAAACCGTACGCTAACCCTAAACCTAACCCTAACACTAACCCGTACCCTAACCCTAAACCGTACACTAATCCTAACCCTAACACTAACCCTAACCCTAACCCCTAAACCTAACCCTAACCCGCACCCGAAACCTAACCCTAACCCGTACCCTAACCCTAACCCGTACCCTAACCCTATCCCTAACCAGTACACTAACCCTAACCCTAACCCTAACCCTAACCCATACCCTAACCCTAACTCATACCCTAACCCTAACCCTAACCCGTACCCTAATCCTAACCCTAACCCTAACCCGTACCCTAACCCTAAACCTAACCCTAACCCGTACACTAACCCGTACCCTAATCCTAACCCTAACCCTAAACCTAACCCTAACCCGTACCCTAACCCTAAGCCTAACCCTAACCCTAACCCTAACCCTAACCCGTACCCTAACCCTAAACCTAACCCTAACCCTAACCACTAACTCTAACCCTAAACCTAAACATAACCCGTACCCTAACCCTAACCCTAAGCCTAAACCTAACCCTAACCCATACCCTAACCCTAACCCTAACCCTAACACCTAACCCTAACCCTTACCCTAACCCGTACCCTAACCCGTACCCTAAACCTAACCCGTAACCTAACCCGTACCCTAACCCGTACCCTAACCCTAAACCATACCCTAACCATAACCTTAACGCTAACCCTAACCC
>JAVLSZ010000149.1:525000-531567 GCA_032313775.1 Urocyon cinereoargenteus
CTAAACATAAATCGTACCCTAAACCTAACCCGAACCCTAACCCGTACCCTAACCCTAACCCCTAACCCTAACCCTAATCCTAACACTAACCCTAACCCGTACCCTAACCCGTACCCTAACCCTAACCCGTACCCTAACCCTAACCCTAAACCGTACCCTAACCCTAACCCTAACCCGTACCCTAAACCTAACCCTAACCCGTACCCTAACCCGTACCCTAACCCTACCCCTAAACCGTACACTAACCCGTACCCTAACCTGTACCCTAACCCTAACCCGTCCCCTATCCCGTACCCTAACCCTAAGCCTAACCCTAACCCTAACCCTAAAACTAACCGGTACCCTAAACCTAACCCTAACCCTAACCCCTAACCCTAACCCTAACCCTAACCCTAACCTGTAACCTAACCGTAACCCTAAGCCTAAACCTAAACTTAACCCGTACCCTAACCCTAACCCTAACCCCTAACACTAACCCTTACCCTAACCCGTACCCTAACCCGTACCCTAACCCTAAACCTAACACTAACCCTAACGCGAAACCTAACCCGTACCCTAACCCTAACCCTAACCCTTACCCGTACCCTAACCCTAACCCATACCCTAACCCTAACCTTAACCCTGACCCGTACTCTAACCCTAAACCTAACCCGTACGCTAACCCTAACCCTAACCCTAACCCTAACCCTAACCCGTACCCTAACCCTAACCCTAACCCTAACACTAACCATAACCCTAACTCGTACCCTAACCCTAACTCTAACCCGTACCCTAACCCTAACCCTAACCCTAACCCTAACCCCTAAACCCTAACCCTAACCCTAACCCTAACCCGTACGCTAACCCTAACCATAACACTAACCTAACCATAACCCGTACCCTAACCCTAACCCGTACCCTAACCCTAACCCTAACCCTAACCCTAATCCCTAACCCTAACCCTAACCCGTACCCTAACCCTAAACCTAAACCTAACCCTAACCCGTACCCTAAGCCTAACCCTAACGAGTACCCTAACCCGTACCCTCATCCTAACCCTAAACCTAACCCTAACCCGTACCCAAACCCTAAACCTAATCCTAACCCTAATCCTAACCCGTACCCTAACACTAACACTAACCCTAACCCTAACACGTACCCTAACCCTAACCCGTACCCTAACCCTAACCGTAACCCTAACCCTAACCCGTACCCTAACCCTAACCCTAACCAGTACCCTAACCCTAACCCTAACCCTAACACGTACCCTAACCCTAACCCGTACACTAACACTAACCCGTACCCTTAACCTAACCCTAACCCGTACCCTAACCCTAACCCTAACCCATACCCTAACCCTAACCCGTACACTAACCCTAACCCTAACCCTAACTAGTACCCTAACCCGTACCCTAACCCTAACCCGTACCCTAAACCTAAACCTAACCCTAACCCGTACCCTAACCCTAACCCGTACCCTAACCCTAACCCTAACCCGTACCCTAAACCGTACCCTAACCCTAACCCGTAACCTAACCCTAACCCGTAACCTCACCCTAACCCTAACCTG
Source organism: Urocyon cinereoargenteus (assembly GCA_032313775.1). NCBI lineage: Eukaryota > Metazoa > Chordata > Mammalia > Carnivora > Canidae > Urocyon > Urocyon cinereoargenteus. The sequence goes on from JAVLSZ010000149.1 coordinate 526,550, forward strand.
TACCCTAACCCGTACCCTAACCCTAACCCGTACCCTAACCCTAACACGTACCCTAACCTAACCCTAACCCTAACCCTAACCCGTACCCTAACCCTAACCCTAACCCCTAACCCTAAACCTAACCCTAACCCTAATCTAACTCTAACCCCTAACCCGTACCCTAACCCTAACCCTAAACTGTACCCTAACCCGTACCCTAACACTAACCCGTAACCTAAACCTAACCCGTACCCTAACCCTAACCCTAACCCTAACCCGTACCCTAACCCTAACCCTAACTCTTTCCTAACCCTAACCCTAACCATATCCCTAACCATAACCCGTACCCTAACCCGTACCCTAACCCTAACACGTACCCTAACCCTAACCCTAACCCTAACACATACCCTAAACCTAACCCTAACCCTAACCCTAACACTAACCCGTACCCTAACCCTAACCCGTACCCTAACCCGTAACCTAACCCTCACCCTAACCCTAACCCTAACCCCTAACCCCTAAACCTAACCCTAACCCGTACTCTAACACTAACCCTAACCCGTAGCCTAACCCTAACCCTAACCCTAACCCTAAACCTAACCCGTACCCTAAACCTATCCCTAACCCTAACCCTAACCCTAACCCGTACCCTAACCCTAACCCTAACCCTAACCCTAACCCTAAACCGTACGCTAAACCTAACCCTAAGCCGTACCATAATCCTAACCCGTACCCTAAACCTAACCCTAACCCGTACCCTAACCCTAACACTAACCCTAACACTAACCCTAACCCTAACCCGTACCCTAACCCTAACCCGTACCCTAACCCTAACACTAACCCTAATCCGAACCCTAGCCCTAACCCTAACCCGTACCCTCACCCTAACCGAAACCGCACCCTAACCCTAAACCTAACCCGTACCCTAACCCTAACCCTAACCCTAAACCTAACCCTAAGCCGTACCCTAACACTAAACCCTAACCCTAACCCTAACCCGTACCCTAACCCTAAACCGAAACCTAAACCTAACCCGTACCCTAACCCTAACCCTAACCCTAACCCTAACACGTACTCTAACCCTAACCCGTACCCTAACCCTAACCCTAACCCGTACCCTAACCCTAACCCGTACACTAACCCTAACCCTAACCCTAACTAGTACCCTAACCCGTACCCTAACCCTAACCCGTACCCTAAACCTAAACCTAATCCTAACCCGTACCCTAACCCTAACCGTACCCTAACCCTAACCCTAACCCGTACCCTAAACCGTACCCTAACCCTAACCCGTAACCTAACCCTAACCCGTACCCTCACCCTAACCCTAACCTGTACCCAAACCCGTACCCTAACCCTAACCCGTACCCTAACCCTAACACGTACCCTAACCTAACCCTAACCCTAACCCGTACCCTAACCCTAACCCTAACCCCTAACCCTAAACCTAACCCTAACCCTAATCTAACTCTAACCCCTAACCCGTACCCTAACCCTAACCCTAAACTGTACCCCAACCCGTACCCTAACCCTAACCCGTAACCTAAACCTAACCCGTACCCTAACCCTAACCCTAACCCTAACCCGTACCCTAACCCTAACCCTAACTCTTTCCTAACCCTAACCCTAACCATATCCCTAACCATAACCCGTACCCTAACCCGTACCCTAACCCTAACACGTACCCTAACCCTAACCCTAACCCTAACACATACCCTAAACCTAACCCTAACCATAACCCTAACACTAACCCGTACCCTAACCCTAACCCGTACCCTAACCCGTAACCTAACCCTCACCCTAACCCTAACCCTAACCCCTAACCCCTAAACCTAACCCTAACCCGTACTCTAACACTAACCCTAACCCGTAGCCTAACCCTAACCCTAACCCTAACCCTAACCCTAACCCGTACCCTAAACCTATCCCTAACCCTAACCCTAACCCTAACCCGTACCCTAACCCTAACCCTAACCCGTACCCTTACTCTAACCCTAACCCTAAACCTATCCCTAACCCGTACCCTAACCCGTACCCTAACCCTAAGCCTAACCCTAACCCGTACCCTAACCCTAACCCTAACCCTAACCCTAACCCTAACCCTAACAATAATCCTAACCCGTACCCTAACCCATACCCTAAACCTAACACGTACCCTAACCCTAACCCTAACCCTAAACCGTACCCTAAACCTAACCCTAACCCTAACCCTAAAACTAACCCGTACCCTACCCTAACCCGTACCCTAACCCGACCCTAACCCTAACCCTAACTCTAACCCTAACCCGTACCCTAACCCTAACCCTAACCCGTACGCTAACCCTAAACCTAACCCGTACCCTAACCCTAACCCTAACCCTAACCCTTTCCTAACCCTCACCCTAACCCTAACCCTAACCATAACCCTAACCCGTACCCGAACCCTTACACGTACCCTAATCCTAACCCTAAACCTAACCCTAACCCTAACCCTAACCCATACCCTAACCCCACCCTAAACCTAACCCTAATCCTAACCCGTACCCTAACCCTAACCCGTACCCTAACCCTAACACGTACCCTAAAGCTAACCCTAAACCTAACCCTAACCCTAACCCGTACGCTAACCCTAAACCTAACCCTAACACTAACCCGTACCCTAACCCTAAACCGTACACTAATCCTAACCCTAACACTAACCCTAACCCTAACCCCTAAACCTAACCCTAACCCGCACCCGAAACCTAACCCTAACCCGTACCCTAACCCTAACCCGTACCCTAACCCTATCCCTAACCAGTACACTAACCCTAACCCTAACCCTAACCCTAACCCATACCCTAACCCTAACTCATACCCTAACCCTAACCCTAACCCGTACCCTAATCCTAACCCTAACCCTAACCCGTACCCTAACCCTAAACCTAACCCTAACCCGTACACTAACCCGTACCCTAATCCTAACCCTAACCCTAAACCTAACCCTAACCCGTACCCTAACCCTAAGCCTAACCCTAACCCTAACCCGTACCCTAACCCGTACCCTAACCCTAAACCTAACCCTAACCCTAACCACTAACTCTAACCCTAAACCTAAACATAACCCGTACCCTAACCCTAACCCTAAGCCTAAACCTAACCCTAACCCATACCCTAACCCTAACCCTAACCCTAACACCTAACCCTAACCCTTACCCTAACCCGTACCCTAACCCGTACCCTAAACCTAACCCGTAACCTAACCCGTACCCTAACCCGTACCCTAACCCTAAACCATACCCTAACCATAACCTTAACGCTAACCCTAACCCGTACCCTAATCCTAACCCTAACCCGGACCCTAGCCATAATCCTAACCCTAACCTTAACCCTAACCCCTAACCCCTAACCGTAACCCTAACCCTAACCCGAACGCTAACCCTAACCCTAATCCTAACCCTAACCCGTACCCTAACCCTAACCCGTACCCTAACCCCAACCCTAAAACTAACCCTATCCCTAACACTAACCCGTACACTAACCCTAACTCTAACCCGTACCCTAACCCTAACCGTAACCCTAACCCTAAACCGTAACCCCTAACCCTAACCCTAAACCTAACCCTAACCCGTATGCTAACCCTAAACCTAACCCTAACCCTAACCCTAACCCATTTCCCTAACCCTAACCCGTACCCTAACTCTAACCCTAACCCTAACCCTAACCCTAACACTAACCCGTACCCTAACCCTAACCCTAACCCGTACCCTAACCGTACCCTAACTCGTACCCTAACCTTAACCCTAACCCTAAACCTAACCCGTATGCTAACCATAACCCTAACCCTAACACTAACCCTAACACGTACCCTAACCCTAACCCTAACCCTAACCCCTAAAACCTAAACCTAACCCTAACCCTAAACCTAACCCTAACCCTAACCCGTACCTTAAACCTAACACTAACCCTAACCCTACCCCTCACCCGTACCCTAACCCTAACCCTAACCCTAACCATAACCCTAACTCGTACCCTAACCCTAACCCTAACCCGTACCCTAAACCTAACACTAACCCGTACCCTAAACCTTACCCGTACCCTAACACTAACCCTAACCCTAACCCGTACCCTAAGCCGTACCCTAAACCTAACCCATACCCTAAACCTAACCCGAACCCTAACCCATACCCTAACCCTAACCCGTACCCTAACCCTAAACCTAACCCGTACCTAACCCGTACCCTAACCCTAACCCGTACCCTAACCCTAACCCGTACCTTAAACCTAACCCTAACCCTAACCCTAACCAGTACCCTAACCCTAACACTAACCCCTAACCCTAACCCTATCCCTAATCTAACCCTAACCCGTAAACCGTACCTTAACCCTAACCCTAACCCTAACGCCTAACTCTAACCTTAACCCCTCACCCTAACCCTAACCCTAACCTGTACCCTAACCCTAACCCTAACCCTCACCCTAAACCATACCCTAACCCTAACCCGTACCCTAACCCCTAACCCTAACCCTAACCCTAACCCTAACCCGTACCCTAACCCTAACCCTAACCCTAACCCTAACCCTAACCCTAAACCGTACCCTAACCCTAACCCTAACCCTAACCCTAACCCGTACCTAACCCGTACCCTAACCCGTACCCTAACCCGTACCCTAACCCTAACCCTATCCCTAAACCTAACCCTAACCCGTACCCTAACCCTAAGCCTAATCCTAACCCTAACCCGTACCCTAACCCGTACCCTAAACCTAACCCTAACCCTAAACCCTAACCCTAATCCTAACCCTAACCTTAACCCTAACCCGTACCCTAACCCTAACCCTAAGCCTAAACCTAACCCTAACCCGTACCCTATCCCTAACCCTAAACCTAACCACTAACCCTAACCCTAACCCGTACACTAACCCTAACCCCTAACCCCTAACCCTAACCCTAACCCTAACCCGTACGCTAACCCTAAACCTAACCCATACCCTAACCCTAACCCTAACCCGTACCCTAACCCTAAAGCTAATCCGAACACTAACCCCTAACCCCTAACCCTAACCCTAACCCTAACCCG